>VDFB02018178.1:0-54269 GCA_007258455.2 Sequoia sempervirens
TTGGATCTTGGATCATCTACTGCTACTGTCTTTCTATGTTATGTGGATCCACCTGTTTTGGAGAATTGTTTTTCTTTGGTTTCTAGTACCAAGAGACTGTATCCTATTTCGGGTCTTTTTCTATGGGGGGCCTCTTTGGGGGGTGAAATGATATTATTGTATTTTGGGTTTCTATCTGGGTCTGGTTCAGGTTCTAGGCTAGCTTTTTTGTCTTTTTTCTTTTGGAGCTATAACCGGAGGTTTTCTTCCTTGGTTCTTTCCTACCGGTATGCTCCTTTTGAACCAGGGGGTGCAAACTGTATTTTTAATCAATAAAATGTTAAGTGGCATAGCCACTTTTATTTAAAAATAAAATAAAATTGTATTATATAGCATCAAATAAAGCACTAATACAATATATTGTTTGTCCTAATACCATATTGTTTGTTTTCCATTATTTATTTGATATTGTGTTTTACATTACAATTTGATTTTTTACAATATAATTTATTTTACTATTATTCCAAAATATTTTTTTTTATTTTGTATTAGCATATTACATTGCACCAAATGTTTCATTAATTATAGTGCAATTTATTTCATTTTCTATTATATTCCCTAAATATATTTTTGTAATTTATAGAATTAATTTTTATTGTATTATCTTTCTTTTTCCTTTCTATTGTATTTTCCTCTTACTACATTGGTTGTTTTCCTTTATTTCTTTCTTATTGTTATATTTTTTATTATTTGGTGATAGTTAAGTTTTTGGAATTCTTCTTTTTTGTCTATTATTTCAATATAATCTATTTTGCTATATTGTAATAATTTGTGTTATTAGTTCACATTACTTTTTATACCAAAATATTTTTACTTATATTCTCTTAGTTTATTTTTAGTTTTTGCATCTTCCTTGTGTCATTGTTGTATCATTTTCGATGTAATTTATTACATTTCCTTTATATGATAGTGCTTTGCATTATCTATTATATTGTTTTTAAGATAATTTTATATCTAATATATGGTGGTAATTAAGATATTGAAACTTAATTATCTGTTATTACAATATATTAGATATGGCATTATCTTTGTAATTCATTTCTTTATTTTATTTTTATTTTTTGTTAATAGTGTAGTTCTCTTATTTTAATTTATTGCAATTTGGTAATATTGATACAAAGTTAGTTTTCTTTTGGTATTTATTGTGATTTTTTTTTGGTCTTTATATTGTCTTTCTTTTAATTCCCTTTTTTGATCTTTATTTTTGTAATTTTTAGTTTTTTTTCTCTCCCTCTATCCCTTCCTCTCTTACCCATTAACCTTTTATATACCCAAGTTTGTTGGTTCATTTTTTCACTCTTCTCTCTATCTACATTGCATCCTAATGATGTATCATGGAGTGTGATCTGAAAAATTGATGTAAAAAATTGATACAGTCTCAATCCATAAATTTTATTACAACAAATATTTATCTTCTCACATGTTGTGAATTCCATTAATTTATGCTTATTTGTACATTTCAAATGATTTTATTTTAAAATTAAATTATAGAAAAAAATTTAATTAATTTGAAGAATTTTTTGTAAAATATTTTAAATTTGAAAAAGAATGTTAACATGAAACTTATGCAAAATATTTTCATTTATTCAACAACTTCCTTACAATCTCTATTGTATAACTTACATTAATAACAAGTTAATATACCATGAAACATAGCAATGAAATATTTTAAAAAATAAACTTTTAAAAAAACACACACTAATTCAACATGTTTCTTAAAAACTTTCATGTCTAAATTATGTTATATTGATGAGTAAATTTAAAATATTTTATACTAGGTTAAGTCAATTCATATCCTTAACTATCACAATTAAAACTTACTCATTACTTATAATCAATGTTATATTTATATTTAAATGAGTTATCATAACCCTACTCCTAACCATAACCCTAACCTTAGCCCTATTGTTATCTTTAACCCTAACTCTAACCATAGCCCTAATCCTAACTCTTTATGACCCTAACCCTAACCCTAACCCTAGCCCTAAACCTAGACCTAAGAATAACCATACTTGTAATAATAAAATCAAATGATATTATATTATGATGCAATAGATGAATATATTATTACAAATACACTGTTGCTAAAACTGATGAGGGCCACATTGCCCAAAACCTAGATAAATCATAACAACATATACCAACAAAAAGGATGCGAGACAAAAAAATGAATCCCTTTCAATTATTTTTAGAAAATGAAATTATATATTCAAAGCTTACACACTATAGCCTCATGGGCTTGATTTATTACAACAAAATCAACACTGAAAAGAAAATCTACTATCCAGAGGCACAATTTGCACTACCAGGGCCACCTTCTACAACACCCTCATATCCCTTTTTATTTTACACAATAACCACCCTAGAACTTTCTAGAAAGCGAAAATTTCCCTTTTTTTTTGGCACCAAGAGTCTCGTCATTTGATTTCTGGCCTAGGAAGAAAATTTGATTAAATTCACTTTTTAGAGGGTCAACTTCATAGGGCCATAACTTTTGATCTGGGTGTCTGATAAGCTATTATTTCATATCGTTGGAGAGATCTCAATGAGATTTACAACATGAGAACCAACCATAGGTTGGTTTGGCCACTTTTTGATCTATTTTGGGGCCTCCAAAATTTTATATCTAAATTTGAAGCTACATTGGAGAAATTTCATGGGACAAAAACTTTAATTTCTCCCAAACTGTATAGGGTATTAAGGTGATTCTTTCACGACCAAAATTTTTTTCAGCTTTGCTCCTTGGGGTAACTTTTCATGTCCATATGAGCCTATTTAGGTTAACTCACTAAAAAATGGTAATTTCCTATTTTTTAAACTGTACTGACTGATAACAGGTCTTATACCTTAAATTATAGCACATCCTTGGGACTCAAAACAACTAAAGAAAATAAATAATTTTTTTGAATTTGATCTAATATTTCCCTACATCCACTTGGATGCTCATCAAAAAACACTCTTTTGAACACAATATAAATAAAGTATGATTATTCTTGGACTTTTAGTTGGGAACTTCAACTGCTCTGTAAACTCTTTTTTTCTCCATTCCATCCGTCCATTCCATTGTGTCATCCATGTCATCATTCCATTCTTTATTCTTTCATTTTAATTCATTTATTTTTTCTTTCTTCAATATTTCATGGTTATCTTTCAGCACTCCGTTTCTGTGTGTTGTTCTTTTCCTACAATAATCTACAAATATTAAATTACCATAATATATATATTTACTTGTAACAATAAAAAAATATTAATTATCATAGTTTAAATAGGCTCTAATACCATGGTTTAAGATGTAAAATATTTAAACTATGATAATTAAATATATTAAAAGTATTAACATTTGAAATTATTAAAAAATAGATTAATAAGAACTAACAATGAATTTGCATACTACATAAGAACACTTACAAAATAGTCTATTAAAAAATATACATCACCAGGGAATACTCTTCTTCAAACTTCTATAGGCGTTGTATAATTTTCTCAAAAATGTAACATATGTATTTTTTTATTCCTTCAAATCGTGAGGAATCCTCACTTAAATATAGTGAGAAAGGTTGAAAACTACTCGAAAGGGTAGTTACTGTACCATTTCAATAACAACCTTGTTCATAATTAATAAATTAAGAACTATTTAATAGTTCATTAATTTATTAATTATTTAGAAGAAATATAAATGCTTTTAAGGCATTATAATAAGAACATTATATATTATAAGGGTTTTACCCCTAGTAATATTATGTTCTAAGAATTATCCTCAAAAATAGTAAGAAATATTATTTGATAGTCCATGTCATTACTATTGAACCATGTATTATGTTGATCATAGTCACTTGGCTTAGGAACAAGTCCAAAGAGATAGGGTAGTAGATCTTGCTTAGGGCAGTGATTCTTTATCCCTTATTTCAAGAAGAAATAGTTCAATAAAGTTAGATTGACAATAGAAGGATAAAAATATTGTTTAAGAGTCATAATTACCCCCCATAAATGGAACTATATCTCAATTTTTCATTACAAAGTGCATGCATAGTCTCCTAAGAATGAGTGCAAAAGACACTAAATAAGAATACAAATAAACTCCCATCCTTTTCACTAGTATCAAAAATAATCCTCCACCCAAATATTATAAGATTGGAACTTTATAGTTTATTGTAATTACAAATCCTTTTCCAAGATACACTACTCAATATGCTCACAATGACCAAAATTACAAGTTCTAATACAAAATAAACCTAAGAGAAAATCTAGAAAAATTAACCCTATAGTTGTATAGTGAACTTCAATACCTTTCGAATGCTGATTTGTTTCTAAAAATCAAAGCATTGCCCAGGTGAAAGTTATGGTTTGTTGAAAATATTAGCAAAACATAGCTTCAACCTAAAATATCTAGCAGAAATGGCAAAAAATATTTTCAATACCTTTGTGGATGGAAAATGCTTGTCTCTATCTTTTTGGTGATATCTCATTTTCAAAAAAATTATACCATGGAAAAACATTATTAAAGTTTGAAAATTTCCAACATTAGCCTATTTGAGGGCCCTAGTGGCCATTGGATGGCATCATCATAGGAGTGGCCACTGGGTAGTTTACAAGTAGCACCTTTGCTAGTTTGGCTGACAGTTTGTCCTAAACACTGGTGGCTTGCTGAAATTTTGTCATAGTTAGCATAAATTCTATGTGCTCTATTTTTATTTTGGTTTATTAACCATGGAGTTGGTGGTTTAATAACTATTTTTTTGGTGGTAGTAAGCCTATGAGCAATCAAAAGGATTTTCCCTTAGTATCAAGTGCAGGGTGTAAGCCCTAAGTGTTAGGCATGGGGCTTTTATCCCTTATCCTGGAGTGATGCATGAGCATCCTTGGTTGTAAATAAATCTTGTATCAACCAAAAATAGGTCTTTTCTTGCATTACACTCAGTAGCAGTTTTAGTAGTCCATTCTAGATTTTACCATTTTGTTTCTCAGATCGTAGAGCAGGATATAACATCTACACATTGAAATCTTCTACATATCTAATTTTTAGATCATTTGCATACTGAAATTTGTCACTCTCGGAATTTCACTTATTTCCTAGCTAGAGCATTGGGGCTGACTTGGTCTAGTTTCTCAGTACAAAGCTATTCCAGATCAAGCAAAGCTTAATTGAGCATCTTACAAGCATATTGGGTTCATTGGGACCCATTTGGAAGATTCATAAGATAATTCATTTCACGTGGAGTTAATTCTTCTTATCTTGAGGCCGAAATTCATGTTTGATCAATTTAGTGGGTTATTAACCCTTGTGGCTGACACAAATCCATTTTGGAACTTGAGGAGCATATTTATAAGCATTGAAATCATCTGTAGAGGATTGGTTATCAATTAATTGTTCATTGTTAGATTCAGATCAATACATTTTCACAATAACTCTTTGGGGGCATGTAATAAGGCTTGTTGGCCAATGTTATGTTGTAAGCCTTTAAAGCAAGTCTTGTGAGTTAGGATATTTTCCCTTCTGACCAATTTTGCATATAAGCGTTCTATATTAATGAATATTTTTGTTCGCATATCTATTGTTTTTTGTTGCTTACGTTGTGTTGACTCATTGTTGCATAGTCCAGACTATTCCTTCTAGAACCCTCCTACTGTAGCTTGTTGAAACTCTGTCATAGTTATCAAAAATTCTATGAGCTCTATTTTGGTTATGGTTTATTAACTGTGTAGTGGGCAGTTTAATAACCTCTTTGTTGGTGGTAGTAACCCTACAAGTGGTCGAAGGGATTCTCCCTTAGTATCAAGTGCAGGGTGTAAGCCCTAAGTGTTAGGCACGAGGCTTTTAGCCCTTAGTGTTGGAGTAAGTGTTATACACACAGTGCTTATAAAGTGCTTGGATATGTGCAAGATCATGATGGGCCAAAAAGTGGCGATATGATGGGTTTTTGTAGGGTATGTGGCTAATGACTTTTTTTTACCAAAAATTGATGAAATGAAAAGGGTTTTTAAAGGAGATCCTCAGCTTTCCACCAATATAAATTATTCTTTACTTTGAATTTAATAAATAATTATTATTTATTTTCTATTTGAATTATAACTAAAGTCATGATTGATAGACTGATTGAAAAACATCTACATCTTTCAAACAGTATCACATTTTTTGACTCCAAAACGTGCGTCACATTCTATGCTTCACATAATATAGGATTAAAAAATTAGAAATGAATTTCATGAAGTTTTGACCAAGTTAAGGTGGTTAGATATACAATTTTTTTTATTTTTTAAAAGTTGTAATAAAAATTCATGATTAATTATTTGCAGAAAAAAAAATTAAGAAAAATATGTATCACACATCGGACATGAGTCTCTATATATCTAAATATTATGCAAATATTATCATTTTATTGTGTGTGGTTAGGATTGGTCAGACGGATGCCTAGTTCTTATTTTTCCCACGAAATTCAGTACTCTCTTGCATTGAAATTTTAAAGTTTTCCTGAAATTTTTAAAAACTTCTAGTAGTTTAGAAACTACATTCAATTTGCTACAAATTCTATTCTTTCATATTTTTTAAATAATAGAGAACTTATTCAAATTTTTACGTCAAGTTGCCTAACTCTGATTTTTCTAAATTTTTTACCACTTAAGGCCTTGTTTTTTCCATGATGATCCTGCACATACCCACTTTTTTTGTGATTTTTAATTTTTATGTTGTACTATAGAGTTGAGGGGCTTGTATGACCCTCTTGGAATTTTTCCCCCTTGGCAGCTCTTGACACAAAATATGGTGATTTTTATGTCAAAATTTCTCTCGTCGACCTCTTGAACATAATGACAAGGTCCTTTTTAGCAAAAAATGCTCCTATAAAAACCTATTATCTATATTTGAGGTTCAAACCCCTATGTATAACTATGTCAAATGATCTCCAATTTATATGAAATGAAATCCAATATTGACTTTCTTCAGCCGCATCGATGCATTGGAATAGTTACAAATATTGCCAATATAACCAAAAATGTTGGAATCACCTAAGTCTCACAAAAATACATATGCAATATTAAATGGTTATAATATCTTTTCAAACCCTTTCTAATTCTCAATCTCATCCAAAACACAAGAGAAGAGCATACGAGAATTTACAATATTTTTACATAAAAATATTACCTCTCAATTATGAATCTAAAAACTTATAATTCTCAAAACAAAAAATTTGATACAATGTTAGAAATCTGAAATATATTGAATAAACCAAGGAATTTTTTAAGAAAAAATAAAATTTACATAAACTCAAAAAACATAAATGATAAAACTTTAAGATATTATGCAATATCAAGATGACATAATTGTATTAAGAGCTTCCAAGATGAAAAAATACAAGCTAGGTAGGGAGTTTATATAGAAATGAGTAGAGGATGGAGGTGGAAAATCAACTAATAGGAATCAACCACCACTAAACACCAATATTAAATATAGTTCTAAAAAAGTGAATACTCCACCCTTAAAGAGTGGAGACAACTCGTCACTTTATCTCCTAGTTATTAAATGATAAAATCACTTTATTATCCTAAGTAAGCTTAATAAAGTGTAGGAGAAAAAACTAAGAGAAAACAAATTAACCCACTAAGAGAATAAAAACCGACACCAACATGGATGTAAGTAGAACTAGATTAAATATAGAGATGCCTAGCTCAATGGAGACGATAACATACATTACCAATTAACCTATCACTATTTCAAGGTGTTGTACAAAATACAAGGTAAAATATTTAGGAAAAATTTACTTTTGGGAGTCATGATCTTTATTACATTACTTTAGGAGTGTGAATCATAACATAAACCACATAATTATGATATATATATCCTATATAAAAAGAAGTCCAATATTATTTAATGATAAATGAAAATAGATGGAATAAAAAATGAAGAAGAAAGATACCTAATAGATTGAATGATTTTGATATAAAGAATTTGGTTATGAGGATATTATAAATAATATGATAAGTTAGATCATAAGACCTAATTTTAATACACAAATATTTCCTAGAACTTGTAATACACATATTTTATTAGTAAAGTATTGTTTCTTTTACCCTGTGATTCACTATTATTTGTGCAATTAAATAAGGTTTATTTATTAAATATTATTTTTTTAAATATCAAACAAATATTATGGCTATGAAATCAATTTGGTTTTTTCTAAGAATATAAAGGATTACATGAGAAGAAAATTACAAATCAAATTTAATTTTAAATATAAAATCACGAATCAATAAAACATAATGTAAACATAATACATATTTTGATATTAAAAAAATAAATTATTTTTTTCATTTCCTTCAAGCCTTAGAGTTAACCTATTCTAAATATTTAACAATAATAATAAATAGTGCAAACTTAAATTTAAAGGTTTATAACATCCCTCTTGGTGTGATTATAATTCAAAATGACTGTTTTATCTCTATACATAAAAATGAATATCTAGGGTGTGCTTTTTATATTTTTAATACTTTTCTATTTAGCCATGCTAAAAACTAGTCTTTTCTATTTATTCAATATTAGTCTAAATATTGATTTACCATATGGAATTAACTACAGTGAAATAAAGGATTGAATTACACTCTAATTTATATATTTCTACATGTAAAGTATTATTAAATCATTTGAAGTATATATAATGAGAAAATTCTTAGGTGCGAAACTAACATTTTCCATGGGAAATATATACACAAAATGTGAATTATTTTTATATATGTTGAATTCATTTCCCAACATAAATTATAAGCTATGTTGTGAAGGACATTCTATATTTAAAGGAGATGACTCTCCTCATGGATTATATCACTTAGTCTGTATTTGCATGGGTAACCTATAGTTCAATAGTAGTTGTTTTAGTCAAGGGGCTATATTAAAAACAAAAGAAAAAGAAGAGAAAAACATTAATTTCCATCATGGTTTGATAAAAATTGAAACAAAGGAAAATAAGGTTTGGAGAAGAGAGGGGTTCACCAATATGATAATAGATAAACTTATTTTCCCTTATTTCATTGGGAAATGAGATCCCCACAAAGAATTGACTAACAAACCTTAGGTGAATCAACTCAATGTGAGAATCTTTAGATTTTCTTAGGCTTGAGGATAAGGGTTTTAGACTGAACAACACTTTTGGGTGAAAAAATTAAAAATGAAAATCTACTCAATTATGCCAATTCAAACTTGAAAAAAATTATAAAGCATAATACTAGCAAAAGGAAAATCTTTTGGGAGATCTGAGAAGGGTAGAGGCATGTGTACAAGTCATCAAATGCCACTTTCAAGAGTCTATTGGGGAATCATTCACCCATGGGTGAATGGGTCTTTTGTCAAGGTTTTCAATCAACTTTTGGAAGCCTCTGATGTTGATATGTAGCTTCCAATTTTTTCAAATTTTAGTGCCAAGAAAATAGAAATTAGATTTGTAGGTGAGATTTTGGGATTTGACAAGAACTTTGACAACTTTGACAACTTTGACAAATTTTCCAATCTTTCTCTTCAAGAGATCTTGAATTCTTCTTCAACCTAATGCACCATAAACACGAGAGAAAACTTGTTTGTTTTTGGTGAATGGGGGTTCACCTTAGTCAAACACCATTTTGGTAATCAAACCTTGAAATGAAATGAATAAAGAATGAAATGAATGATGAATGAGCAATGCTATGTTACGACTCAAGAAACGATTGGATAAACCTTTGAATGTAAATTTGTGACTTTTATGAGATGACTTAAATGGATGTGGATCTTGACGCTTGAAATAATGCTTTGAATGCTTGAACTTGATCTTGAATCCTACATCATAATGTTAGCTCCAAAAACATGCATGATGCAAGAAGACTTTGACATGATCACTGGATCTTGATTGTTGTAATAAATCACTGATAATTTTTCTCTTGAATGCTCTTGATCATCAAATTTTCTTTAGGAGTACTCTATAATTTTATTATGAAAATTGCTAGGTGAAACTTAGAAAATAACATTGTATTTATAGGTATGCATCCTTAATTTCCCAAAATTCAAATATTACAAGCTGATAGTGAAATATGCATTTAGGGACCTTAAAATACTACTGAAAACATATTAGGTTCAAAGGTCTAGGGAGGACCCATTCACACATGGGTGAATGGTTCCTAGGTCCCTATTCCTGGAGCGCACATTGCTCAAGGTAAAGTGTTGTGTGTTGGCATTAATTCACTACTACATCAAGGGGGTATTTAAGACAGTTTTTAAGACAATATTTGAGTATATTGTCTTAAATTGAGACAGAAAAAAAGTTGTTTATTGTCTCAAGTATTGTCTTTAAGGGGGAGTCTCTATAAAGACAATATAAAATTGTCTCTATAAAGACAATATGACATAGAAGTATTTTTGTCTCTTTAAAGACAATATGAAATTGTCTCTATAAAGACAATATGACATAGAAGTATTTTTGTCTCTTTAAAGACAATATGACATAGAAATATTTTTGTCTCTTTAGAGACACTTTCACGTTTGTCTCTTTAGAGACAATTTCACTTTTGTCTCTTGAAAGACAATAGTTGGGATTAAAGACATTGTCTCTATAGAGACAATATGTAAAAATTGTTTCTTTAGAGACAATATGTAAAAATGTATTAAAAAAATAAACAATTCAATGTTTTCAAATTCTCGCCGTCCTCCTATTTGTTGGAGTTTTTATTTTTTATTTTTCAAATGCGATGGAAAATTATAATAGAAATTATCAATGATTTTGAAGTTGGAACAATGAACAGTTGTCGAATACACAAAGCATAATGTTCATAAAAAACAAAGAAAATAATGCATCCTAATCCAAATTCATAAAGTAAATGCCAATAAGTATTTTTTTATTTATAGTTTATAAACTTGTTCATACAATCATAAGCAACACGTACGTCATAACATGACATACACAAACGATTCATTTCTAGGAAAGAGAAAATGTTAATATTTTCCTAAAAGCCATTGGAATATACCCAACTACCAGCATAACTCTTTCGAGCATGGGAAGGTAGCTTGACAAAGAGTTGACTCAATTGTTTGGACTCGACAATTTTGCTTCAGAATGGAAACTTTCTTCTTGCATGCTTATGTATGGTCCTCTCAAAGGCTGATAACTTTTCATTGTAACAATCCACTAAATCATGTACTTTGTTATTGATGAACGACAAGATTTCCAAATTGTCTTTGAGCATAACACAGCCTTTCAAGATTTTGATATGATTTTGGAGAGAGTTGAATTCTTCCTTTAAGATAATCAATACAGTGAAAGCAAAATTTTCCTGCAAGCAAACAATATTAGATTTAATAAGTAAATCCATTTGCATTATTCATTTAAAGAACCACAAATCCACAAGTCTCTACACATTAACTAAAAATAATAAATCTGCAAATCAAACCCCAAAAAAATCCAATTATAAGCAACCACTACACTATTCATTTGATAGCCCAAAAGTGAAAATATGTGATCCCAAAAAATTTCACAAATATTTTCTTTCATATAACTTACTGCTCAAGCTGGGCTGCAAACTGTGCAATTTTAAGTTGGCACCAGTTAGCCGTACTAGTAACTTCTTCACCTTGATAGAGCCCTGCAACTCACTCAAACTATTCCAAAGCCAGTTCCAAAGTTTCTTCAGCTTCATATATTTCACCGAATTCCTGTAGAAAATAATATTTTGAAGTACATTGGAAATCTAAATTATGGAAATTGACTTCTAAATTTCCAAATCAAAATCTGGTTGATTGCTGGTACCCACCTATAAATTGTCAAAATCTAATGTTCCATTTGATGGCCAATCACAGTTTAGCTGACTTTCTTCGATGAGTAATGGCTCCTCACTTGGAATTTTACAATATTGCAAGATTTTCTACACAGAAATCATTGTGTTTTCCACATTGCATAGGTTGTGTATCACCCCAAATTGCAATGCTGTCAGATTCAATCCATATGTTACAGCTAGCCCTGCAACACCTGCAAAGTGCAAACCCCTGATGAAAATTAGTCTTCATATGCAAGCAACCAGTTTTCTTCTCTTGCACATTGAAAATATTTGTACTCAGTAATAACGCTTACTTGGATCAACAGCGCCATTGGGAATGTTCAATAGAAATACCAAACAAGAAGAAAATATAAAGTTTGATAGCAAGTTCATTCGAAGACCAAACCATTCCTGAGATGCAAAGCTGTGGAAACAGACTCGTGAATAATCGTCAAGTAAAGTGAGATTGGTATTTATGAAGTAACTAAGCCAATCTCTTTAACAGGTACCAGCACAACTAAGCCAGATTCTACATAAGGCTGTGTGAAATCCACAATCTTTACCAAATATCTTTACCAAAACCATTAGGAAAGGAAAGTTATGTTTATCAAAGAGACAATAAGGGCATCATAGATGGTAGTAAGTGTGATTAAGGGGGAGTAAACACTCCCAACTGCCCTCATTAATTCCTCCATCATAGACTTTTCATTTTTCCGACACTCAACATATCTTTTAAATCTGCTCACATGTCTGAAATTTAGTTCCTATAGCTAAGTCCATTTAAACACAGAAATTCAAATCTCATGTGGAGGACAAGTTTTGAATGAGAATATAATTGCGTATCTCCTCCGTTGGATTTCTCACACATGGCACAATTAAATGTAATTAAATGCTTTTTATTTTCTATCCTTGTCGGGTTTATACATATCTTTTTTAGGTTTCATTTTGCCAATATGGCGAAACGTAACGGGCATTTTCTCAGTTGTTCTTATACTGGCGAAGCAGCCAAGATTTTGTCAGAGTAAATGTTCTAGAAATTATATCGTGGGAGTTCATTCGGGCTTCATTTTCTAAGTGCAAGCGAAGAGCAATGCCTTTTATTTCTGCTTTTACGATGACAAGTATTGTACGGCCCTGAAATAATAAACAAACCAATGGTTCAGATCAACCGCATATCTTCTAATTCCTAATTTATGTTTCCTCAGGTCATTTTTCTGTCCTTCCTCATTTCTTCCTTCGAAAACGCATATTGCTGTTTCCGTAAAACAGCCAAACCCATAAAATGATGACCATTTTCAATAACCGGTATTTTACCCTCACATTGGATAATCATTTCCTTCCGGAACAACTATGAGCCATCATTGTACGATAAAAGACGCTGAGTTTCATAACCAAGACGGTAGTTTCGCCGTGTATCAATCTCAAACAGGTGGAAATTTTATTGGTAAGGATCAACAGCTTCCCGGCTACCGGCGGATGTCAATCAGTTTGATCATTCCTTGAGGCCTTACCAATTCCGTGACTTGATTCATTTTCTGACGCCCTCCTATTATATCCTCCTTTCATCAAATGTTGAGTGTTCGACCTATGTCCCGGTAACTTCTTAGGCTTTGGTTGAATGTGGGATTTATCGTAAGAATCCTCATATTTTTATATCGATTTTGCGATGCAATTTGGCGAACGACAACGACCGCAGCGAAAACATGTCGAGCCATGTACACGTAATCCTGTGACTAGGAAAAGGCCCCAGAAACTTTCCAGGCCAAACCGATTTGGATGGACTGCACGCGCCTCTAGACTGCATATATCCTTTTTCAACCATTTATCATGAATTCTCTGAAGTTCCCCACTTTCTGAAAGGGCCAGGATTGCTGTGGACATGTCAACTGCAAGTTGAGAGTCCTTTTGAAAAACCTGTTTAATATCAACACAGATCCTAGAAAATTAAATTTTATTATAAAAAAAACAAAAAACTCAACATGGATCGTAGCAAATCTACTTACAAATCCCCATCCACTTTTAGTAAATTCACCGCCCACAATTGTATATCCACACCGTGTGGCTAGAAATGATCTTGACGGCGAAGCGTCATCCGCCAATCACGCCACACCAATTACATTGTTTGGCCCCGATAATGCTTTTTAACAACCTTCAGCCCCGAAAGCGCTTGCCATACCTAAATCTATACTTTATATGTACAAAACCCTTCCGAGATAATTCAAGAATAAAGTGATCCTGCCTGATATTCACGGGTGGAAATTGCTTTGATGCCAGCCACCAAATTCCTCGAACTAAAAGTTCCACCCGCGAGGACGATGCATTAAAACTCGTGCCGGTGGTTCCGGAATCAATGACAAAACAAACAAAATGGCGATCAAAAGATTAAACGCTGCCATCTACAGATTTTCCCGACAAACCTCTTGAAATGCTATTTTTCATGCTGATATCTGATACTTCGGTGCATAAAATGCAATTCCAAAATTATCGCGACAAACTTCTCCTACATCTAAACGGGTGAATCTTGACTACTTATTCTACATCTTTTGTAGTTTTCAAACAGTTTTAAGATCAATTATATGAAAGCATAAACCAAACTAATATATTTCCAACATAAGTTTAAGAGGCCACAAAAATAGATTGTAGAAGACAGATTACTCACTATGGGAAAAGAACATCGTAGAGAATGTGAACCTGCCAAAACAAATATTTGTAAGGCATTTTATCTTGCATGTCTGAAAATATAGTTCTCAAATGCAACTACAACATTATCATGTCTACTGTTGCTAAACAAATAATAATATAACATTTGAATATATAGACGTTCTATTCTTGAGGTTTGTTATTGCGAAGACACATTTCTTGAATCAATGCAAGATCTACAAAATTAATAGCATATTTAAAATGATACAACCACATCAAATTGTAATCGACCTCCAACTTTACTTTCAGTTCAAAGGCAGCAATCTGAAATGATTAATGTAAAAGTACTTTACATATGCCTACAGGCAAATAAATTACCAGAGAACGTTCATGACTTGCCGCTTTGGGTGCCCTCGAAATTCTGGGTTTGATCTATGCTCCAGAATCCACACAACAGCTCCAATGACAAGAAAAAAGGCACCAGTTGTACACCACATCCCGATCAGAAAACGGACCAGGAAAGTTCTCGCCACTGGAACCCAATCTTTAATAAAACAACGCGAACGCCGATTCTACATAAGGTCAAGCGCGAAACCTGTTAATCTTTGATCGCTGATATCGCTGTCTGTTCGATTCCCAACGCACCGCATCATGGTCCATGTGGCGAACAGTCAATCAAACCGAGTGTGGCGATAATTTACTCCTCAATATACACTAATTCTTCAATTTGGTGCAAGTGAATATTTAAAGGGATCATCACCATGGAAACAAACTTTGATACCAAAATATAGAGACAAGTATAGATATCATTTAAAATTTATAGTAGATACCAACCTTTAAGGCAACCTGCTCTACGAGCTTGTCATAGCTGGGTGTAGAATTCCCTATTCCATAAGATATAAATGTGTATGGAACGGCATAAGGAAGCAAGTTCACTGCAGCAACAAACACATCAATGCAAAATCCTTTTGGTGTGTGGCTATCATTTACTGTTGTCACAAACTCTTTGAAACCTACTTTTCTGGGCACACCAATCACAAGTTCCTTGCCATTGTTTGGAAATGCCCAGCCCCGTGGCACCACTTTTCTTTCACCAGGCCATATGATATCGTGAAGTTTTGGCTTTACATGAGATTGGTTATGGTTGATTGTAGCTGAATATTCTTATGGTGAAATTGAGAAGCCAATGTGATCTGACCAGTAACCGATGCCGCGAAATCTTGTACCAGCTATATTAATAATCTCAAAAGTAGAGCCCATCAGAGCTCTATTTTTATCTAGTTGTACAGGACCTGCAACACCAGTGAAATTAGTTTCTAGTATTATCTTCCACAGCTGCGCTCCTTCTTTTAAGACCTTCAAAGCTGCTAGTTCTGACTTGCTTCCACTCTTATTTGATAGTGTATTCTGTTCTACAAAAGAGAAATTTCCTCCCTGATTTAGGAAGGCGTTGATAGAATGAGCAATCATCAATATGCTGTCATAAGCATACAGTCCAAACACATTCAAAGAGGCATCCACCATGTGAGTTGTTTGTAAATTTTTCCACTCTCTTGTAAACTCATTGTGTTTTTCTGAATTTAGATTTTGCCGTCGCAGGCCAATCACCCCTTGAAGTGAGTTCATGTCATATGTTGCAAGTACAGTTGAATCTAAAACAGAGGATAACCAATCTGTGACTATCCAAACATATCCACTGTTCAACATTCCAATGTCTTTAGCTTTAGAGAAAAGATTAAGACCAGCATTTGAATTCATATGGACTACAAAAACCCGTGCCTCTACTAAAGTCAATTTTGCTAATATATTACCCATCTCACTTTGGTTGATTCCAGGAGGCATAACTGCCTTATTAGTAATCTTAGCTCCTACATTTCCCAGAAAGACCCCGAAAATGAAACTGTATTTCTTCCATAGGTCATCATTCTCATGTACACTCACAACCTCTCCCAAACATGGAATAACTCCACTAAAGCAACCAATTTATGTATTTGAGAAAAATCACCTGGAGCCATCCCGATAAAATATGGGCACCTGTTTCGATGCAAGAGCGGGACTGCAGAGCTGTAAAGGGACAAAGTGGTATTTGAGTTCCTTTACAAATGTGAAACAATGGGATGCCACGGTATAACTCCGGACGTAATGATAGAACATCTTCTTTCAAGACCTAAAAGCTGCACAAAGACAAACCATTGCAAGGAAAACATTAAAAATTATACTGTTCAAATATACAAGTTCTCCAGAATACAAATTATTTGATGATATGTCAGTGTTAAAATGGCATTAGGATAGGTGGCAGTAAAAGATTCCTTGAGAGCATCGTAATTTAATTTGGAACCCAAAACTACCACACACATCAAAGGCTTTCTGAGTTCCATTAATGAAATTGACAGGAATATTATGAAAAATACTTAAACAAACCGGATGGTCAAAAGCCAGCGATTGGAACTATCTTCTAGTGAACGCATAATATTGAAAAAATGCTATGGATTCAAGCAATTCGTAGTGTATGGAATACTAATCAATCATTGTTTTGAGTATGTATTGAAAGAGCGTGGCATTGCCAAATACTCTGTTTCGTTGCGACTGGGTCTCTGACTGTCTTGAACCCATCTCAGATGAAGTTAGACTGCTATGGATTTAAGCAATTCGTAGTGTATGGAATACTAATCAATCATTGTTTTTAGTATGTATTGAAAGAGCGTGGCATTGCCAAATACTCTGTTTCGTTGCTAGGGACTGGGTCTCTGACTGTCTTGAACCCGTCTCAGATGAAGTTAGACAAATTTTCCCACAACTAAGAAAATTGATTGACTTGTGTGGCTATCTTGAACCCATCTTGGACTAAGTTAGACAAATTTGCCCACAACTAAGAAAATTGATTGAATTGTGTGGCTGTCTCGAACCTGTCTCGGACTAAGTTAGACAAATTTGCCCACAACTAAGAAAGTTGATTGAGTTGTTTTATTTAACTGTAGTTTTTTCAAGCAAATTGAACCCTGATTGAGAGACTGGAATCCAATTTGCAGCTAACAGTAAAGGTTATTTTCAAAAATAATGCATCTTGGACCTTGCCCAGCAAAACAACAATGTTGGCTAGTATAGAATCATTCCATAGTGGAAGCAAACGAGCCAACCACTCAAACAACCACCAGAGCTACTATACATTTAAAGCAAATAAGTCTATGACAACCTCGACCATATTGAAATAACATAAACCATAAAGAAAGCGAATATTAAAAGCATAACTCTGAAAATTGAATTAGCTAACCTGCTGCTGTGCCTATGAAAGCACTGCAATTAGAGTCCATCATACTAAGCTCCAGCTTTGTCCCACCAAGCAGACTATAATCGATGTTCACATTCTTCACTACCAACTCCATGGCTGTCTTAGCCACTCTTCCAATTGTAGAATCAAATGCAAAAAGAGCACCAACATTTACGACCAAAGGCAATGGTTTCAAATAAAAGGAAAGATTAACCACAATGAAATAATCCTTTTGATCTGTTTTCAATTCCACCATACAACGATAAGCCTAACACTTGAGGGCAAGGTTGTTCATCTCAATCAAAAAATTTCTTGATAGAGGAAAAGTGGACAATATGTAAGAGAAGCATACCTGGTACCATACAATAATTGCCAAGACTAGTATGGACATGGCAAACACCTCCCATGAAACTTGAGACATAACAGTAATTATCCCCAATAAATCTATCACTGAGAAAACTAACTTCCCCAAGTTGAAAGGAAGTATCCTGTCCACTACGGTTTGATCCGTGGATACCTGTCAATTCCAATGATGTGCTTTGAATTAGCTGAATTTGCACTTCTGTGTTTGACACTGTAGCATTATATGTTAATTAATTTTTATGTGAAGCCAAACTACAGCCTCTTAACGGAAGTACAAATTACAGACAATAATCTCAATGGAATGAACAATACCAATAACAGATAGGGGATGCATAGAATGAAAGAGCAAAGATTTATGTCAAAGCAATTATAGCTATATTACTACACAACAACAAAATGCAAACTGCTAAAGTGCTACTGAACTGACCTGATTTAATATGTGACCGGTTGGAGTTGCATCAAAGAAGGCCATTGGTGCATGGAAGATACTACTAAGCATTCTCACAAAATATATTTGTGCTATCTAAATAGCAGCTTTTGACAGAACTACAGAGCACAATATTGCACAAAAAACACTGCCCACTGCCAGTGAAATATACACAAAAATGAGAAAAGAACTGCCAATGATTTGTTTGTTATCTATCCTTGTGGGAGATTCAGATGCCATCCAACAGTTACTACAGATTTCCAATATTTGGAACTGCACAATATAGAAAGTACTTTGAACTTTTCTCTTGTACCAACGATTAGACTTCACAAAATGAATTGTACATGAAACACTATATACATTATATATATATATATATATATATATATATATATATATATAAAGTAGGCAATGAACAATGTATTGTATAAAACCAGGGAACTTTTTTTGTCTGAATGAAAACTAGGCAAGTTGCTTGCAATAATCAATGTAAGGAACATAAAATATCTTGCAAAAAATCATTTTGTTAAGTTCTTCTTTTCTTCCAATAAGTCCTACGAGCTAAAAAAAGCATTCTAATCTATATATTCTATTGTTTTCTTATCCACGATCAATCCCACATGATTAGACAACAATAGACTCAAACATAAGAAGCAAACATGTCTTTTGTTAATTTGTTTCTATCCATCCTCTTCCTTTATGTCCTCTTTCTACGAGGAACTATACTAATACGAGGCACTATTCTAATTGTGGGTGTCAATTGTTCATCACATTGGACACCCTCCTCATTATTCTCTTCTCCCACTTGCTCCTCATGTTCCTCTAGCTCCTCTTCATGCTCACTACCTGATGAGTTGGATTGTTGGGCTTCCTATACACAACAAAATTTAACTCATTAAAATAACATATCAAATCACAGTTTTAGCTTTGCTTGTTTCATTTCTCTATGCAAAAAAGAAACTATTATAATTCTAGGTGTATCTATCTATTTCAATATCTATATCATTTGTTTTGCAATGGAAATGAAAGCAAAATATGAAATTTTATTATATCCCATCATGCAAAGAACTTACCTCAGATTCATGACTAGTGACTAATTTCTCCCCTTGATCTAGCATATGTTGTCGAAGGCCTTTGGAACCATGTAGTAAAGCATATTTTAGGAGGTCCTCTAAAGCTTCCTTTTGAAATTGGTGAACCTACATAAACAATTATAACCAAATTTATAAGGTATAATGACTCATAAGATACAATTAACTCACAAGTTAATCATGACTTTTTTATGAAATAAAGCATACAATAGATGAAAATTTTGACTTACCAAGCCACCACAAATGCTATTGTACCCACCAGATCCTAATTTATGAGATCCAATACTTGACACCCTAGCTTGGGTTGCTTTTGTTGTATCTCGAAGGCGTCTTTTAGATCCTGGCCGTGCAGATGGCCTATAGTTTGGATTATTGTGGGCCTTCCTCTTAAATTTGGCATCTTTCATAAGCTCATCCCATGTCACTTGGTCTGTGATCCAAGCTGGACGTGGATATCTTAAGTCTTTTGTTAGCTTTGACCTTAGATTGTCTCGTTTAGAGTGAATGTATTTCCGAGCAATATCTAAAATAAATTCCTTATTAAAACCAGGATTTCCAAATGCTACTATGACATCCTTAAATAGTTCATCCTTCTTAGCATTGGCTTGCTTCCTCCAATCCATTTGAATGGTATTGCCAAATAATTGTTCTGCACGACGAAAAATGAAGTGAAAGAATTTCAACCCCATTTCATCCTTCAAGACATTTCCTTCTGAGGTGAGCAAGATTGTAACTTCTTGCGTTCCTTTTGTGGTCACCGAGGATATTGTTGTAGTTATAGGGGTTGAGGTAGATGCCCCTATAGGTACATCAGTCACATTGTCATTTATTTCCTGTATTTACAATGAGATCATCAAACAACCATTTAATCACAAATTAGAATCACAAAGCAACCATGTAATCATCAATACTGCTTTTACTAGTCAACATGTTATGACATTGATAAAAGTAAAATATGAACTAGAAAAGAATAATAAGATAATATTTCCATATAATTATACCTGTTCATCTGAAGTAAGCCCTGCACTCCCCAACAATGTCCTCTCCCATAACTCAATTTGCTTAGATATTTCTCTCCTAATTTCAACATTTTCAGGAGTATCTGGTAGGATCCTTAGTATTCTTGATTGTGACTCTATAAGACTCCTCAAGGAAACTTGTTCAGGTGTTGGTGGAAGAACTCTAACTGAACCTAGACTTGATGTAGAGGGCATGCTATGAGGTATTGTGCTTGATGCCACACTTGTGATAGGTGTTTCCGGTCTAGATGTAGAGGGCATGACACATCTTTTTGAAACATCCTGCAAGGCACAAATATAAATATTAAAGTGGTATTATGGCAGAAATAACATAATCAAACCCACACAAACATATGATTGAATCTTACTTTTTGCACAACATTGGGTGTATCGGATGGCATAATTGGATCTTGCATGCCAACAAGATGCATTCTTGGGGGAATTACTCTAGAAATGTCCTATAGCAAAAACAAAAATATTAAAAAAATATAAAAGGTGAAATAAGTTAATTAAATGCACAAGAATCTAGATCAAATCTTACCCCTAGCATAATACTAGATGTATTAAAGGGCGTGATAGGTGTCGACATGACTTTAGAGATGGCCTGCATTCCACAAACATAAATTAGCATAATATAATACGAAACATAAGATAATTGAACCTATAAAAGATAATTTTCAAACTTACCTCATTCACCGTCATAGCAATGTTTTGCCCTTGCCCGTTCCTTAGCATTTCAATTAGCCCATTTAAGATCAATGGATCCCCCATAGTAGAATCGGGAGTACCCATTGGCACATTCTTAAAGAAACACATAATGACATAAAATGACAAAATATTAATTAAAGAACATATGCAATTGATCATATTAGTAATATAAGTCAAATTCACTAGCACATGAACAATAACATACATAATTTTCATTATGTTTCCATACATAAGAAAAACATAAACAATCCTCAACTTCCAAAGTTTTTTCAGCTTTAAGGTATTGTGTTTCTCTTGCTTAGGTGTCAATTGTTGTGTGTTTTGATTGATTCAATTGTTGAACAAACCTTCACTTTACTGTTGTAGGAATGACACGAGAATGACCAAATCTTTACCCTCAGAAATCCATCACAAAACACAAGAAAATACATCTCATAAAGTGAATGTTTTTGATTTCAGGGATTGATACCTGCTTACAAACATGATGGAATTATAATTGAACTTTATGAAAATTTTGAAAGGGTAATAGCCAAGGGGTTGGCAGGTGACAGACTGAAAATCGACCCTCAAAACCCTAGATGCTGCTTATGAATTTGAAAATTTGAGCTTTTTGGAAGTAGACACTCTCCCTAAAATGGCTGAAACTGCTTAGAAAATGGTAAAGATTTTCTCAAATCAGGCATTTGAATAGATATTTTGTGAAGAACACTGCTGTAATTCACTGAATGACTGAATTTGATCACAAATCTTCTTCAAAGGCTGCCAAAATGATTGAAAGCACCTGCTAAACTCCTCTTATCCTGATATAGATCACTGCTGGAATAATTGATACTCTGCTGATATGCTGCAATTTAAGTGAAGATAACTGCTTAAGATTCCTAATGTTCTGCTCTTCTACCGAGCGGGCCTCATACTTTGATTGCACACTTTTATTTGAAACTTTGTGTCTGCTGTTGAAGGGCATGCCTGATAATGTTGCTTACAAATTTGACTTGACATCAAAATTCTCCTCTTGATTGGTTTTGTTGAACAAACAAGACAGACTACTTGATGACCCCACAAATTTTGATTGGATACAAAGATTCTTTATTGATTCTAAAATTGCCATTTGTAGATGAATTAGTACCTAAAATATGGAGTGCCATTTAGGCACCAACTCTTTTGAGGAACCCAAAGAACAAGTACTCGACATCAGAAGTTGCAAATAGGTGACTTAAACTTGTAATATTTTGCTAGTAGCTGACTATTTGGTTGTTACTTATTGGCATTGGTTAGTTGTTATGATTAGTTGTAACTGTTCCTAATGGCTTGCTCTTAACTAACAACATTTGGCACCCCTTTAAATTGAATTCTTGTATATAGGGAATACATTTGATCCTTTGCTAATCATCCCTGGTCTACTTCTATGCATAGTTTAAAAAATTGGCGAGTACTTGCTGGATTTGTGGGTACTCACTAATGAAAAACCCAAATGAGTAGTCACATGTATACCTTGGGACCAAGTTTCAAACAAAAATAGTTGCAAGTTTTTTCAAAAAAATCACTTCAATCGCAGGAAACTCATGTTTTTCAAAAAACTCGACAAGTGTTTAAAACTTTAGATCACAATTTGAAGATTTTTCAGTTGTTGCAAATGGCTAGGGCATGATTCAAAGATTTTCCAATTGCTGTGAATTAATTTAGGGTATGATTCAAAGATTTTTTAGATGTTGTGAACAGATTTATGGCATGATTCAAATTCTAGATGCTGCGAACAAATTTAGGCCATGATTTAAGGATTTTTCCCTTTTTGAATTTTCCACTGCATAGACTTCATCTAACACTTAAAGCTTCCAAGTTGCAGTGTTCACCTTTACTTGTAATCTCTCATGTACTGGTTACAGACAATTAGCTTAACCAATGTGCTTTACTATACATTAACACATGTTCACAATAAGAATACACACATAAACAAAAATACATATTAAAGAAATAAGTACACATAATAAATATATCCATTCTCAATATAATAATAAATAACTAATACTGAACCTGGAAAGAGTTAATTATATCAAGTATTGAATCCTCACAACCATCTTAAAGTGAACATGATGATCAAACAATGTCATTCTCACATGAAATATCCTCATCTGATGGTATAAATGCACTATCATTAATGGGCCCTAAATCCACAAATAAATTAATACCACAGTTTTCATGGTCTTCTTCACCTTCAACTACAGGTAAATGAAAATCAATAAATTCATCATCTTCATGGACTAGGGTATATTTGTCCATTTTTGAATTGAGGGTTGAGATTTGAAATGCCAACAGATAATCATTCAAGGGTTACACATTATTACTTGTAAAAGGTATTTATGAAGTTAATTGTGCACCAGCATGTAGTATAACTACAATGAAGTGTTCTTCAAGTCACATGAAAATAAATATATCTTTTTTTTGTGTGTCAGAGGAATAAAGGTCCTTGTTCAGAAGAATAAGTTCTTCATTCAGGAAAACATTTTTTGGCAGAGCAGTGCTAAAGTTTGTGTTTTCCACATTTGTTCTAAGATTGATAGGAAGATAAGTAGTTGAAGTGTTTCTAGCTGCCATAAAAAGAGACTGTCAATTTCCATTACATTGCCAATACATAATACCATGATGTAGGAATAAAGAAGGAGTTCAGAATAGTAAATTTTACTATACATGATTAGATGTGTCATTTCATGGTGACAATTTACTTGGAAACATTGCACTTCTATGCCTTAACCTTTGTCCATACCTAGGTGGTTCAACTCCAGCAAGTGCTATAATGATCTATACTCCATATGTCTGTCAATTATTTGCCAGAGGTCCATACTTGATACAAGCGTTCTAATGATAATACTGGATGCAAATTCTATGATATTTTTCTAACGGTGCAGCAAACAATTCATTGGCCTGCCAAAACATGTATAGACACTTTCCAATTGAAAAGTGAATCCTTGTAGAATGGATTATCTTCACAGAAGTCTTGTCTAAAGTTTATGAGCACAAACTATCTATATTCTGCTCAAAGAAGCCTAAAAAACATTTTAATATCACTTTAGTATATATCCATCAATGAAAGGTGTGCTTTTCAATGGACAGTACATATTTCATCCTCAGCAATTTCCTCAACTCTAAGGCTCACTTATGATGGAATACGCTTGTAGTAAATATACAATTCCTTCTCAACCGACCTTGAACTATTGCTGCATCTCCATCACATGCCCAGAGATATAAAGCAAAATTTAGGACTGTTTTTGATCCTCTGCGTTTGACTGCATAAGAATAAGAGATGAACAATAGCACTTCCCATTAAAATGAATGTGCTGCATAAGAATTGGTTTTGATTCCATGTTTTTAGTTGAATAAGGGACACATATTGAAGGAAATTATATTCCCTTAGTTTAAATAAATACACAGAAAATCATAATCAAATGCAAAAATCTAACTAGTTTGTATATCTTAAAATTCAAACAAAAGAAAAGCGAAGAACAAATCAAATGCCTCTAGTACATTTCTTTCATAACAGTGATGTGTATAAGAAAGCACTTCTCATAGTTCGATGTTTTTTTAATAATGGCACCCTCTAATGCTTGGATTATCTACTGCTACTAGTATCCAACAATAACTAATATAAGGGAGCCAAAGGGTATTTGTTTGAAAGCAAGAATATGCATTTAAGAGGCAGTTGTTTGAACCTATTTGGCAACCCAAAGACTTAATTCTTTGACAGCTAAAATTTGTCTTGAAGAGTCAATTTTTTTGACACTGAAAAAATGCACCATAGTGCTCCACAAGACATGTAATATCTCATGCCTAGCGATGCAGCAGTACATGTATATAACCATAATGTGCAATTGTAGTTGCATAAATGCATTAAGAGCTGTTAAAACAGTCCTTATCTCATATTGACCCCATGGATCTTGTCACTTGTTCTAGAAATAATGGCTCTTGTATGACACTTGCCAAGATATCCTTCTGTAAAGAAAAACTACAAAAAAAAAAAAAAGTGTGCTAAGATAACAGAGACTTATTAAAATCTAATGAAACCTTTGTGTGTTCCTCTAGTTCATGATAGACCAGAAAAGAAAACCTAAAATGTTTTAAGATTAGTGGCATATAGATTAGTGGCATATAGATTTGATGTATTTTTACTTAATTTTTTATTAATATTTTAATTGATAAGTTATAATTATATAGATGTTTTTGGTAATTTTTAAAATTTTGATTTAATAATATTTTGGTTATACATTTTCCTATATTATTAGTAAGGTGATTTTTTTATGGGGCTAAACTATTTTTTTAAAAATAGGAAAGATAAAACAATGAAGCCCAACAAAACATCAAAGAGAAATAATTTGGAACAAATAACATCAAGAATACATTAAAAAAATCAACAAAGGAGTTGAAATTAGAAAAATCAAGGATAACCACTCATGGACCAAAGGAGAATAGTTGAATCAAGGTGGTTTTAAACCAATGTGCTCAAAGGAGAATTAAATAGTGACATCCTTATATCGTTGGTGCACAAATCCTTCCAAGATAATCCAACATTTTTATTCTTATTCTTGAATTAGAAGGACTCAAGGTATCATATAATGACCTCTTGATCAATGTTATATCCCTTTTATAATTAAAGAGAGTCTCCCCCATCCCTCTACAATCCTCAAAATATTTCACCCTAAAACCCTTGATTGGAACCTCTTCAATAAGAGTCTTTCATATAATATCATTAGATCCATCTATCAAGTGGCCATCCTCCTCACTATTAACCACTAACAGCCTCTTGAGAGGTTGGGAAGTCAAAGTTTATTCATTTTCCTCCGAAATGATTTCTTTCTCTTATGCTCAATTAGTCAACTATTGGATGACTAGTTTTCAGACAACAATGAAAAACAACCATGGGATTCCCAAATATTATCCATTGCACACACTTACCTAATTTAGATGAATCATAAACTTGGTAGCATCTTATCAACACCACATAAGCACATAATCTTGCAAGCAACATTCATTTCTTGGATTTGGTAGTTCTTTAAAAAATTATGTAATAAATTTTTAGTTGTATTATGTTTTGGTTTATATAATTCTATTTTTTATTATTAGTAAAAGTGATATTTTGGTTTTTCTTAAAAATTTTAGGCAGGTGGTTTTTTTGTTGTAAAATTAATACTCAACTACTAAGCAATGCATCATGCATGGCAAATCTTTACTAGGCCAACTCTCTGCCAAAATGTGGGCCTTAAAAGTGTTCCATGCATCCCAAGACTAGGGCTGGTTTATATCCCCAATGTTAAGGGATTCAATGAAAAAGTCTCATCCATCAATCAACAACAAACTGGGCTGAGGAGATTGTTGGACACGACTAAATGAAATCCAAGAATCAAACTTTTAAGCCGAGCAATCTTGATGATATGAAGATTACACATACTAGCAAAAACTCACCCTATTCCAGTCCCTATTCTAAAGTTACCAATTTGGCACAAGCAGGGAAGTAGCTGGCAAAGGTTAACAAATTTGGCTTTACTTGTGAAAATTATATTTATGCTTATACATTTTGCATGCATGTCATGGATTTGATCCTTAATGATTTCCTGGTGCAGATCAGAGGTTCCAGTGGTGGGATGGATTGCTAAAGAGGCTCCGGAAGGGAAGCTCTTGGAAGACTGGGCTAACAAATTAAGGGCCTCAGAGTGTCAGCTCGTGGATGCCAGTACTGGATTTTCTGAGATCTTTGCTGTTAAAGATGAGCCAGAACTCACCAACATTAAAAAGGCTGCCTTTTTGAGTGCATCTGTTCTGAAAAATGTTGTCTTGCCAAGACTGGAGGTTGTTATAGATGAGGAGAAGAAGGTTACCCATTCTGATCTGATGGATGATACAGAGAAGGCCATTCTTGATCCACAGAAAGCCAAAGTAAAGTTGAAGGCTGATAATGTTGATATTTACTACTCCCCTATTTTTTAGAGTTGGGGAGAGTTTGATTTAAGGCCAGGTGCTGTTAGCAATGATGATTATCTTTACTATGATGCCACTGGTGTTATCATTTGTGCAATTGGATCCAGATATAACAGTTATTGCTCAAATGTGGCAAGGACTTATTTGATAGATGCCAAAGATGTTCAGGGTAAGGCCTACAAGGTTTTGTTGAAGGCACAGGAAGCAGCAATAAGTGCACTCAAGCCGGGAAACCCTCTTAGTGCTACCTATAAGGCAGCAGTAGATGTTGTTCAAAGAGATGGCCCTGAACTTTTGCCTCACGAAATCTGCAGGAACAGGAATAGGGATTGAATTTCGGGAGTCTAGATTGAGTTTAAATGCAAGAAATGATAAATGTCTGAAAGCAGGGATGGCTTTTAATGTATCACTTGGTCCAATAGAAGAAAAAGGAGAAAGTATTGTGGAAAGAATTGATCAGATCAAGCTAACAAGCCATTGGATCATTGTTAAGAACAAATTAACAAGCACAGCTAGGATGCCACACCATTTGATCATTGTTAAAAAACTTCAAAACAGAAAATAGAAATGAAGCTGAATTTTAGATTTGAAAGCATTCGGGTCACACATCTTGATGCCACCAAAGAGAGTTACAGAGCCTGGTTTTGGCTTTCTATTTGAATAATTCTTTTACTGTAATTACAATATCAATTCCCCACAACATGAATACCAGTGAGTTGAGATGCTGTTGTTGTTTGTAGTAGTGACTAAACTCTTCTAGTTTACTACCTCCGTGTAATTTTGTTTGGTTTGTGTATATGGAAGAATGCCATGGTACTGTGATTGCAGCAGAACTGGAATGATGCAATGTAGCCATAATTTAGTACACGTTGTAAAACAAGCTGAAAATTATTTGTTGTAATGGAACTGTTGGATTTTTATTTTTGTTTTTTTCTATAAGTTGAACAACCATTGTAAGTCTTTAACATATCAAAACAGATGCTTTAATTTTGTTAAGAATAGTCCAATAAAGCTGCATAATTGTACATTCACAAAAACTTACAGTTCTTTGTAGGGGATTGCTGGGTACTCATGCGGTTCAAACCGTGTCCTAGTCCTGGTCCGGTCCTCCAGGGGATTTGGCCAGGGTCCTTCGACAAATGCCCTATGGGTTTTTCCGAGACAAACCTTGAAGATCCTACAGAGAACCCAGACAAAATTTGCTCAGAACCCAGATAGAATTTGCTCAAAACTTAGACATACATAGGCAGGGGAGTAAAGAATTTTGACAAGATATGGGGTTTTTTTTAATTTTACCTGTTTGCTTGGATACGACCCACAGGTTGAAGAAAACGGCAGCTGACGGGATGAAGAAAATGGCAGCTAGGGCATAATATTTTCTGCAAATCCGGCAAAAACACAATACTGCAATCATCACTTCCCGCCACACCCTGCATTCTTATAAACTTCCTTCCCACCTAAAGAAACTCCATCCGAGTCCGACGCTGTAGCAGCAAACGGGAGAGCCAACTCACAGAGCTATCAAAAAGCTGCGAAAACAACAGTTTTGTTGGCTTTCTTCATAAATATTTCAAGTCTTATAATTTGTTGGCTTTCTTCATAAATAAGGTATAGTTTTTATTATGTTCATCCAAGCAAATTTCATTTGTACTCACAAAAAGTAAAAGAAAAACATAAAACACTAAAGGCGTGGGTGAGAAAGAATCCTCCGTATTATCATATTCAGAGATAAGCGCATAAGGGTGGGCGTGAAACTATAGTTGCCTAAAATGAAATGATGAGAGAAGGTAAAGGTAATTACTAGAAAGAAAGAAATACTCCATCATAATATTTGTGCAGAGATAGATATTTCCCAATCGATTACAAGTTTAATATCCAAGAATTCATATCATTTATAGACCTCTATAATAATCATGCATCCGTTACCTGATAAAGTAAGACATTCTCACATTGAAGACTTGGCTAAACTAAGTTCCAAATGATAGGTAATAAATTTTAACACAAATTATTTCTAGCAACAAAGTTCATGCAAGAAAAAAAAATTTACAAGAAGAAATTATGTTACAAACCAATTCACTATGTCCCATAAATGTAGCAACCATGAATATAGATGGTCCCATTGGAGGTAGAAGAACATATTTATAACTTCCATAGTACATGATTGATGCCATTGGTGTCTGCTTCTGCGGAGCAGAGTAAGGAGGTGAATCTTAAATCGACTACAAAAATTAATATCTTGAAAATTAATGAGACTTTACCATGCATCTACATAATCATTCAGTTCCCAAGTATACGTATGCATTTTATTAATGAAATGAGTGAAGCTTCTAAAACGAGTTATCCTTTAAACTTCAAAGTCCCACAGTCATTAGAGTGACAGATTGGCTTTAGGAAAATTCACCATCAACAATTTATCATTGCAAAATTCACCACCAAATAATTCATCTTCATCACAAATTCATCTCATGGAAAATTCACCACTAGTATTTCATGCGGTGGATAACTCATTGCATATACAATTAGAAAATTTGATTTATGATAATAAAAATGAAAATATTTTTCAATATATTTTATTTATTCTAGTAAATCAATTATACAACAATATCAGTCATCTCTATTATTAATGTAGTGGAAATTATTCTTTTGCAAAAAAATCTCAAAATTTTAAAAGTATATATTAAAGATGTTAATGCAATGACAGTGAATTCTTTTACAAAAAACTCTCAAGATCTTGGAAATATATATTAAAAAATGTTAATACAACAGTGAATTGCTGATGGTAAATTTTCCACGAGATGAATTTGTCATGATGATACGGTGAATTTTCAGTAATAAATTGTTGACAGTGAATTTACCTAAAACACTAGCTATTTGATAAAAAGAATAAGAATGATGCAGATTTAGTAGAACAATTGAGGTGAGCAAGTCTCCTAGCTATCTATAATGAAGAAGCAATTAGAACACTATTATTTGGTCAACTTCAAGATTTCAACCACTTCCCATAATATCATATGCACTTGCAGCCACACACTAAAAATTGACTCCCTCTTATCTCTATCTCTCTTCTATCTCTCTTCTACCTCTATCTCTATCTCTATATCTCTATCTCTCTTCTATCTCTCTATATCTCTTTGTCTCCCTCTTTATCTCTACATAGATCTCTATTTATCTTTCTCTCTATCTTTTTTTCTCTCTTTTCTCTTTTTGTATCTCCCTCTCCCTATCTATATCCATGTCCATTTTTATCTTTGCCTCCCCCTCACTCTCTCTCTTCCTTTCTTTCTCTTTTTCTCCCTTTTCCTCTTTATATCTTCTCTATCTTCCTTAAGTGTGCAATGGGTACACTAAAGAGGTTTGAAAGGTGAATTATCGTATCCTTAATCAAATGACACATGTGGTACCCTGAGCATAACTCCCTAGGGACACATGTAATCCTTGGATTGTTAGATATAGTGAGGGAGGAATAGGGAGTGTGTGTGTGTGTGTGTGAAAGATATATGGAGAGAGATAGAGAGGGAAGGAGAGGGAGGTAGAGAAATAGAGAGGAGAAAAAAGTAAAGAGATATAGAAGAGGGAGTAATAGAGAGATAGAGGGGGGGGAGACAGGGATAGAAAGAGGGAGAGATAGGGATAGAAAGAAGGAGAGATAGAGATAGATATAACTTATGAAAGATAGAGGGGTTGAGAGAGAGATGGAGAGGGAGAAATAGAGATATTAAGAGGGAGACAATGAGAGGGGATGGAGAGATAGAAAGATAAATATATAAGAAGTTATATATAGAGAGGTAGAGAGAGGGATATGTAGAGAAGGAAAGAGTGAGAGATAACTTGTGATAAAGATAAGTAATAAAGAGATGAAGAGATAAATAGAGAGGGGGAGAGAGAGATAAAGATAAGGAGGGAGAAATGGAGTGTGTATGTGTGTGTGAGAGAGAGATATATATATATGAAGATAGAGACAAAGGGATATATTTAGGGAGAGAGGGAGAGATTCAATGGAGAGAGGATAGAGATAAAATAGAGATATAGAAAGAGGAAGTGATAGGGAGAGATAGAGATCTCAAAAGAGGGAGAGATAGAAAGATAGGTAGTGGGAAAAATGGAGGGGGAAGAGAGAGAAAGAGAGATGGAAGGAGAGAGGAAAGGGAAGAGGGAGAGAATGAGAGAGGGAGCATTGGAAGGATAGAAAGATAGAGATAGGGAGTTATATATAAAGAGAGGTAGAGATGAGGAGATATATGTATAAAGATGGGAAGAGAAAGAGAGAGACACTCTTTCTATCTATGTCTCCCTCTCAATCTCTATGTTTCTCATTATCTCTCAATTTAACTCTTTGTATCTCTCTCATATTTCTCTTTATATTTTTCTTACGTTCTCTCTTCCTCTCTCTCCCTATCTCTCTACCTTACTCCTTTGTTGTCCCTATTTATCTCCCCCTCTCTCTACTTCTATATATCTTTGTCTCCTATTTCTCTTTATCTATCTCTTTATCTGATCTCTCCCTATGGTACTTCATATCTATCTATGTCTCTTATATTCGCTCTCTCTCACACACTATCTCTATCTTTATCTCCCCCCTCTCTTTCCCTATTTATTCCTCTAGTATATCTCTACCTCTACCTCTATCTCTATATCTCTATCTCGCTTCTATCTCTCTATATCTCTTTGTCTCCCTCTTTATCTCTGCATAGATCTCTATTTATCTTTCTCTCTATCTTTTTTTCTCTCTTTTCTCTTTTTGTATCTCCCTCTCCCTATCTATATCCATGTCCATTTTTATCTTTGTCTCCCCCTCACTCTCTCTCTTCCTTTCTTTCTTTTTCTCTCCCTTTTCCTCTTTATATCTTTTCTATCTTCCTTAAGTGTGCAATGGGTACACTAAAGAGGCTTGAATGGTGAATTATCATATCCTTAATCAAATGACACATGTGGTACCCTGAGCATAACTCCCTAGGGACACATGTAATCCTTGGATTGTTAGATATAGTGAGGGAAGAATAGGGAGTGTGTGTGTGTATGTGTTTGTGTGTGTGTGTGTGTGTGTGTGTGTGTGTGTGTGTGTGTGAGTGAGAGAGAGAGAGAGATATGGGGAGAGATAGAGAGGGAAGGAGAGGGAGGTAGATAAATAGAGAGGAGAAAAAAGTAAAGAGATATAGAAGAGGGAGTAATAGAGAGATAGAGGGGGGGGAGACAGGGATAGAAAGAGGGAGAGATAGGGATAGAAAGAAGGAGAGATAGAGATAGATATAACTTATGAAAGATAGAGGGGTTGAGAGATAGATGTAGAGGGAGAAATAGAGATATTAAGAGGGAGACAATGAGAGGGGGATGGAGAGATATAAAGATAAATATATAAGAAGTTATATATACTAGAGAGGTAGAGAGAGGGATATGTAGAGAAGGAAAGAGTGAGAGATAACTTGTGATAAAGATAAGTAATAAAGAGATGAAGAGATAAATAGAGAGGGGGAGAGAGAGATAAAGATAAGGAGGGAGAAATGGAGTGTGTATGTGTGTGTGTGAGAGAGATATATATGAAGATAGAGACAAAGGGATATATTTAGGGAGAGAGGGAGAGATTCAATGGAGAGAGGATAGAGATAAAATAGAGATATAGAAAGAGGAAGTGATAGGGAGAGATAGAGATCTCAAAAGAGGGAGAGATAGAAAGATAGGTAGTGGAAAAAATGGAGGGGGAAGAGAGAGAAAGAGAGATGGAAGGAGAGAGGAAAGGGAAGAGGGAGAGAATGAGAGAGGGAGCATTGGAAGGATAGAAAGATAGAGATAGGGAGTTATATATAAAGAGAGGTAGAGATGAGGAGATATATGTATAAAGATGGGAAGAGAAGAGAGAGACACTCTTTCTATCTATGTCTCCCTCTCAATCTCTATGTTTCTCATTATCTCTCAATTTCTCTCTTTGTATCTCTCTCATATTTCTCTTTATATTTTTCTTACGTTCTCTCTTCCTCTCTCTCCCTATCTCTCTACCTTACTCCTTTATTGTCCCTATTTATCTCCCCCTCTCTCTACTTCTATATATCTTTGTCTCCTATTTCTCTTTATCTATCTCTTTATCTCTCTCCCTATGATACTTTATATCTATCTATGTCTCTCTCTCTCTCTCTCTATTTATTCCTCTATATCTCTACCTCTATCTCTATCTCTATATCTATATCTCTCTTCTATATCTCTATATCTCTTTGTCTCCCTCTTTACCTCTCCATAGATCTCTATTTATCTTTCTCTCTATCTTTTTTTCTCTCTTTTCTCTTTTTGTATCTCCCTCTCCCTATCTATATCCATGTCCATTTTTATCTTTGCCTCCCCCTCACTCTCTCTCTTCCTTTCTTTCTCTTTTTCTCCCTTTTCCTCTTTATATCTTCTCTATCTTCCTTAAGTGTGCAATGGGTACACTAAAGAGGTTTGAAAGGTGAATTATCGTATCCTTAATCAAATGACACATGTGGTACCCTGAGCATAACTCCCTAGGGACACATGTAATCCTTGGATTGTTAGATATAGTGAGGGAGGAATAGGGAGTGTGTGTGTGTGTGTGTGAAAGATATATGGAGAGAGATAGAGAGGGAAGGAGAGGGAGGTAGAGAAATAGAGAGGAGAAAAAGGTAAAGAGATATAGAAGAGGGAGTAATAGAGAGATAGAGGGGGGGGGAGACAGGGATAGAAAGAGGGAGAGATAGGGATAGAAAGAAGGAGAGATAGAGATAGATATAACTTATGAAAGATAGAGGGGTTGAGAGAGAGATGGAGAGGGAGAAATAGAGATATTAAGAGGGAGACAATGAGAGGGGGATGGAGAGATAGAAAGATAAATATATAAGAAGTTATATATAGAGAGGTAGAGAGAGGGATATGTAGAGAAGGAAAGAGTGAGAGATAACTTGTGATAAAGATAAGTAATAAAGAGATGAAGAGATAAATAGAGAGGGGGAGAGAGAGATAAAGATAAGGAGGGAGAAATGGAGTGTGTATGTGTGTGTGAGAGAGAGAGATATATATGAAGATAGAGACAAAGGGATATATTTAGGGAGAGAGGGAGAGATTCAATGGAGAGAGGATAGAGATAAAATAGAGATATAGAAAGAGGAAGTGATAGGGAGAGATAGAGATCTCAAAAGAGGGAGAGATAGAAAGATAGGTAGTGGGAAAAATGGAGGGGGAAGAGAGAGAAAGAGAGATGGAAGGAGAGAGGAAAGGGAAGAGGGAGAGAATGAGAGAGGGAGCATTGGAAGGATAGAAAGATAGAGATAGGGAGTTATATATAAAGAGAGGTAGAGATGAGATATATGTATAAAGATGGGAAGAGAAAGAGAGAGACACTCTTTCTATCTATGTCTCCCTCTCAATCTCTATGTTTCTCATTATCTCTCAATTTAACTCTTTGTATCTCTCTCATATTTCTCTTTATATTTTTCTTATGTTCTCTCTTCCTCTCTCTCCCTGTCTCTACCTTACTCCTTTATTGTCCCTATTTATCTCCCCCTCTCTCTACTTCTATATATCTTTGTCTCCTATTTCTCTTTATCTATCTCTTTATCTGATCTCTCCCTATGGTACTTTATATCTATCTATGTCTCTTATATTCGCTCTCTCTCTCACACACACTATCTCTATCTTTATCTCCCCCCTCTCTTTCCCTATTTATTCCTCTAGTATATCTCTACCTCTATCTCTATCTTTATATCTCTATCTCTCTTCTATCTCTCTATATCTCTTTATCTCTGCATAGATCTCTATTTATCTTTCTCTCTATCTTTTTTTCTCTCTTTTCTCTTTTTGTATCTCCCTCTCCCTATCTATATCCATCCATTTTTATCTTTGCCCCCCCCTCTCTCTTCCTTTCTTTCTCTTTTTCTCCCTTTTCCTCTTTATATCTTCTCTATCTTAATTAAGTGTGCAATGGGTGCTCTAAAGAGGTTTGAAAGGTAAATTATCATATCCTTAATCAAATGACACATGTGGTACGTTGAGCATAACTCCCTAGGGACACATGTAATCCTTGGATTGTTGACATGAATTGACTAATCAAAAGTTAGTCTCCCTCTCTCTCAATAACGTTTAATTTAGATTTTAAGTTTAAAATTTATTTTATTATATAAATTAGGATAAAAATAAAATGAATAATTATAAATTAAATTATTTCTAATAACTTTTAATTATAATTTGTAATTTCATAAGCATAAATAAATATGTAAAATAAATTTCAAAGTTAAATCATACTACAAAAGAAATGCAAAATTACAATATCCATTTAAACAAATAATTTTAAAATAATTAAAATTTAATAACATGAATAATTATAAATTAAATTATTTCTAATAACTTTTAATTGTAATTTGTAATTTCATAAATATAAGTAAATATGTAAAATAAATTTCAAAGTTAAATCATACTATAAAGGAAATGCAAAATTAAAATATCCATTTAAACAAATAATTTTAAAAAAATATTAAATAATAAACTTATAGAGAATAAATAATTAAATAATAGAATTAAAATTTAAAAAAATGTACTTAAAAAATATAATTAATATATTGCAAACAATAGTAACATTAATTTGAAAGTAAAATTTTACTTCAAATAAAATAGTAAAACTAAAAATAAACAGTATTAAAACTGTTAAAACTAAAATTTTAACTTTTATATTAAAAATCACAAGTAAGATTAAACTTTAAAAAACTAAAAAATAAAATGAAAGGTAAAAAATCAATTTCTAATTTAAATATAGATAATTTTGATTTGATTTGATTTAATTTTAATAAATTTTATGTGATTTAATTTAAAATGTATATTAAAAAAATTTAAATATAAATATTTAATATAAATATAAATTTACTAAAACCTACAATAAAAAAACTCTAATAACTACTCAAATATTTTTTTAACTTTAAAAATTATTAAGAATAAATTAAACTAAAAGAAATAACACAGAGCATTGATAATTGAATAGGCATGTGGCATATTCTCTTTATCACGAAATGCCAAATAAATAAATAAAAACGACAAAAGAAAAAAAATAGTGAGAGACAATGTAAAATAAAAAATAAAACTTAAATATATTTAATTTCTATTGTCTTAATTTGAGACAATGTAAAATAAAAAATAAAACTTAAATATATTTAATTTCTATTGTCTTAATTTGAGACAATGTAAAATAAAATAAAAAAACTTAAATATATTTAATTTCTATTGTCTTAAGTTAAGACAAAATAAATAAATAAATATAACTTAAATATATTTAAGACAAAATTAGTATTTTGTCTTAAATTATTGTCTTAAAAAGCCCCTCAATGTAGTAGTGATTGTTCTTGGCCCTTCGGAAAATATAATTTATTAAGCTTGTAGATGCAAAATAGGGCTTATAAAGGCATAATTAAGTTCAATTTAATTAGAAGGTACCAAACAAAGTGTGAAAATTGTAATGCCCCTCCGTATTGGCCTCTCTAGACATTTAGAGTAAGTTTGTTTGATAATTGTTGTTTTGGTCTAGGTAACTGTTTCAGCATTTGGTTTATTTAATTGATAAATGTTTTTAATTACTATATGCATTAAAATGAATTATTGTGTAAACATGGTACTTTGATAAATGAATACCAAAGCATTTATAATTAATCATAATTTTTAATAAAATAAATTATAAAGTTAAGCTATAATTAATAGATAATAATAAAATAATAGATAAATTGATGGTAACAAAATTATTATTGTAATAAATCTGAGGGATGTTTTTGTTTTATTTTTGGGGAAAATGAAGGGGATACGCCTTCTTTTGTGTAACTAATGCATGGAAGTCATGGTGGAATTAAGGATTTTAACCGAACCTATAAAGAGGGAAAAACAAGGCTGGCTTGTGTAGAGGTATTTAAGGGGTATTGAATAAGCGGAACGTGGGACAAAAAGATTATAGCGAGTGGCAGTTGTCTAAAGAGGTGAAATTAAATAAATTAATGAATTTAAAGAAATGTTGCATGCTGTAACGGTGAGTGGGTGGAATGATAGGAAGCAGGAGAAGACACGTTGGGAGTTTTGAATTTGGGGGAGGGGGGTTCTACAGAGGTTGTTGGATTCAGAAGAGGTGAAGGCTGCAAATTGACAAAAGAGAACTCTGTACCAACTTCTGGCTCAGGCAATTAATATCCAGGTTTCATTCCTTTCAGTATTTCTTCTTATCTTGGATAACATTTAAATGGGAACCGGGATGTATGATAAAATTTTACTCCTGCTTAGTAACGTAAGTGCTTGTAATTTTCTGATTCTTTCGCTAAATCTCTCTTGTGCTGAAAATTGCTATTTTGCTTGCTCTCTTTGGAAAATTCTGTTAGGAAAGAAACTATGGAAATTCTTAATTCTTTTTATTACTCCACTTACCTTCCGATTCTGTAAATTGTATTAAATTGTCTTTAGAAGATTGAAATCTTCTGTTTCTAAGCCTGCCCTTCTGGGTTAATGGTTTTGTGCCAAATACCACATTCCCTGTGAGCTTCTTTTACCCATTCAAAAGTATTACCTTTAAGAAACTTTGATTCCTCCACTTAGGGCGTCAGTATGGTGGCGGGTTAAACAATATTTAGAATATTTGCTTAACTTGCTTAATTCAGCCATATTCTTGGTGGCTTCAAGTAATTAGGTTCCTGAGTACCGAATCCTGATAGGCGTTCGATGTTTCTTGACTGGGTGTTTTTCCCCTCAGATATCTCATTCTTCTTAAGTGGCGTCATGCAATTCTAATTAAATCGCTACTCCCTCTTAGCTTTACTGTCACATCTCTCTTCATGTTTGGCCAATGCGTACCCAACAAACCTCTAATAACTGCTATGCAATATCATGTAATTTGAATCTAATTGATAATGCAAGAGATTCCTAGAAGTAGGACTGTACCAAGAAAAAAAAAAAGAAACTAAGGACCTGCCATATTAACTATTCATCCTCCACAACAAGCACTATGAATGAGGAGGGTCCTAGCAACAAATTTGAAACCAGGAAAGAGTATAAAATCGAGGGTTGTTCTTGCACTCTTCCCGTAAATGAGAGGAAAACGGCAATGATATGTAAGAATGCATTCAAGATTTTATACGCTCGTTGATACCAGAATGATTGAACCTTTGAGTGCTTGCTTTCTCTGTGTTGTTGAAGACCTGGTAACCAAGGATAGAACTCCAACTAACGTGGTATGGGCTCATTTTATTTCAAGTGGCGGGAGACCTTTTTGGGCTTTTTTGTCTCTTGTTTTCTATGCTTTTCGTGTAGAATTGTTGGATACGTTCCCCATCTAGGATAGACCTCTCGATTAACCTTTTCCTTATGGGAGACACTAGATTAATTTGGCACTCAGTGAGAGTCGAATCGGGTGTAGATCCTGAAATGCTTATTCTCCAACGAATTTGGAACTAGGATTGTTTTGCTGGAACTAAGAATGTGTTTCCAGCCTCTCCTCTACACTCAGCCACGCCTTCTCTTCTCCATCTACCTAGCGTTCTCTCTGCCCTGCGGCCAATATTCTTGCAGTCTCCTCCTTCTTATGCCTTGCGAGTTCTGCCTGGTGCAGCCAACGCTGCTCCTATTTAGTCATTCCCTGGTTATCAAACCGTAGGTTGCCTTGGAGATGCCTGATTCACCTCCTTTTACCTTGGCCTTGAGTTTTGTTTCACTCCCTCATTTTCATCATCGTCGCTAAATGAGTTGTAACATCAGTGTATACTTTGGAGCGAACCCCAGTTGCATTTTCAGGCCCTTTATCCTGCAAACCTATCGCTATTCTGAGACTTTCTGCCAAACAGTTCTCATGTCTTGTCTGTATATCCTCACCCTGCAAACATACCTGCCAGGGCAGCTACGACTACATTTGACTGATATTGAGCCGGTTATGCGTACTCTTTAGTTAGAATTTCACCTTCCATTATGATTTAACCTTAACTTAACACTTCAGTTGGGCTTTTGATTCAGCCGAGCTAGCTTAGAGATATGAGAAAACTTGAGGCATTTCTTTGCTATCGACATTTGAGTATATTCATTTTAGTCACTAGATATGTGTGTATATTTATGCTAGCGATGGAAGGAAGTTAATATTTCATACAATGGTATTGTGTGGTTTTAGCTATATATGGTATATGAAAACAGAATGTTACATTAATACTATGAGATATTTATGTATTGTTGTATAAACATGTATGTTTATATATCTATATACATAGATATTATTTGTATGCTTATTAATATATATAACGCTATATAAGAACATGGGTGTATATGAATTTTCGGTAAAGTCAATGAATGTATATTAGTGCTTTAATTATTAGATGATTACTATAGAGAAGTGTAAGTATTAGATGAAACTTTATTATGGAAGAAATAGAGAATGGATGTTGGAAATGAATAGAAGAGATTATTTAGATGAGTGGGAATTAGAGTTTAAGTAATGAGTTATAGGAAATGTGCATATGACAATGTTGTGTGGCCTAATCAAGCCATGAACAAAACATAGTACAATTAAGAACAATGAATGGCCCTTGTTAATACAAATTTCCCACATGGTTTCAACCTATATATGTTTATATAATTAGAATAAATTTCATAATCAAGCATTGTTTAGTTGTGATTATACAATATTATTGTATTAAATAGATATCAATTTAATAGTATATGACGTACTATTATTATATGATCATGAGATGATAATCTAATAAGTTATCTTTTTCTATTATTTCAAGTTAGGATAACTTGGAATGGCCCAAGTTGGAGTGTGATAAGATGGTGATAATAATATGAGTGAAATCTTAACTATTTAGTGTTTAAATGTGATTGGTTATAGATTCAATGGTAGACATATAGTTTTAGTTTAGATATGTTTCCCTAGTTTTAGAATTTGTTTGGCATCTTATTTCCTCTTAAGTAAATTATCTAATAGTCATTAATTGGCTACTTGGAAGTGTTGTTATGAAAACCATGATAGATTAATTTTTCAAATCCTTTCACCTCTTCGTATAATATCACTTGTTGTGCAAGTAGTCTCTTCATTGACATACTATATCTTTGTGGTTTTAGCTGACAACGAAGAGACTATTGAATTAAATTATGCACGGGTATTGATATCTCATACCCTCATACATGACTAGATAACATATGCTCATGGAAATTTAATCATAAATATGGAAGATAGACATTAAGAATAGAAGCACTTATATGAAGATTTGAAAATACAAGGAATGATAGATATAATGAAAAAAATGCTCAGAGAGACTAAATTGGAATACAAGGTTAGGGGATATACCAAAATAAGAATTTAGTTACAATTAGAAAAAATATGTAAACAATTTAATGACTTTGAAAATTAGTGGAATAGATAAATGATCTCTTCGCTGAAATATGGAGTAAATGGGAATAAAAGGATTGAGATTGATAAATGATTAAGAGGGAAAAATTTACTTAGATAGGTTTAAGATTGTAAGTGAGGGGATAGGAATGTTATTTGCATGTATGTAATTAGAGATATTGTATGTGGATAAAAGGAGTACTTAAATTAATATTCTTTAAGTTTGATTTATCATGTTTTCCCATGAATGAATTGTTTGATTATTGATTCAAAGTGGAAGAGGTTCTGTTCTATAGAGTATTCATGTTAGTGATGTAAGGGTTGCTTGAACTAAATTCTATATGGTTTGTATGGCATGTCTATATAATGTCTTCAATTATCTAAAATGTCTTTAGTCTTTATGATTATTACATTAAATATAATTGTGTATTTAAAGGTGGATTTTGATGGTTCCACTTTTTGATGTGACTTCCTCATGAGAAAATGGTGATTTGACCATTGTTGATTTTTTTGGGTGATTTTAAATTGAGTTGTGGATTATTATTGTTGCCATGATTTTGGGTTAAGTTGTAAGTTTGTAGAATAATTCGTTAATGGGTGTTGTGTGAGGAGAAAATAGAGGTCTCCCTTGGAAGTCTGGTTGATTTTTGTATCAAATTTGATTATGTTAGCCTTGTATAAGTTTGAAGTTTTCGTTGGGATGCTGCCACTCATTATTTCATATTGGTTGACTCACTCTTTGAGATCTTGTTATTGTTGACATTTCTTTGATGGGGAAACCCTGTGTTAGCATTTTGAGAGTCTTCCAAAGGATAGAGGGGATATGATTGTTTTTTACTTGCAACGACCTAGGAGAAAATAGAGGTCTCCCTTGGATGCCCAGTTGATTTTTGTATCGAATTTTATTATGTTAGCCTTGTATAAGTTTGAAGTTTTTGTTGGGATGTTGCCACTCATTATTTAGCCTGAAGTATTTATTTAATTTTTATGTTTTTTCGCCTATAAGTGGGTGGTAATATGATTTTGTTGTTTGACGATGGTTGACCTTTACACTTGGATTGTGTTTATGTGGGTTTGATCCTTGCACAGTGGAAATGGTTTTAATGGAGATCCTATGTGAGTTGTTGCTTGCCTTGTTTTATGTACATGTTTATATGGTTTTGCTAGTTTGTGCAAGGTGGCTTGCCCCATTTGTGTTTATGGGATTTTATTGTTAGTTGGGGGAGTGGCTCTCAGTGGGGGTCGGCGCCCAAAGTGGCTAGTCTAGGATAACCCATTGTGAGTTTAATCAAGTGATAACTTATTAAATAATTAGGGGTTTTGGGTAGTTTCACACATTAATTTAGATAATGTAGCCTCACTCATGGGCCTAAGTGCTCATTTATGCTTGGGATGAGTGGGAAATCCTAGAATGGAAAGATCAACTACCTTGCCTTTGCATAGTAATCTTGCAAGGTATGTTGATCCCTCATAGTGAGCATGGGGTCCGGTGGTCGGTAGAGGTTACCAAGGAAACCCAGGATGGGGGTCAACAGCCTATGAAGGTTATGCTAGGGTAACCTATGGCTAACTATGCGATGACACTCCACCCTTTAACAACCTTGTATGCTTTTGTTCCCCTCTTGTTGTTCTTGAGCCTCTAGAAGTGGATGTTATCATGTGTTAGTTGATGCTCCTGTCATGTTGTCTTGTTTCTTGTATCAAATGTTCTTAGGTTGGTTGTTTACTTGTGTTAATGTTGTTCTTGTTGTAGAGTCTTGTAATCCTTGTTTTGTTTGATGGTTTTCATTGGGGGTCCTTCTTGTCATCTCCTAGCACGGGGGGTGGGCCTTAGGGTCCAAATGGTTGGGTTGAACATGCTATGCACCCCATTGCGTCCCTAGCTATTGATCGAGTTGTGCAAAGATGTTCCTAAGATGGATCCAAATTTGATGCTTTGTATTCATTCTTTTCATTTGTATCATTCCATGTTATTGTACCTTTCCCAATTCATGATGGGAAGCAACATTTTATTGATGTAATTCTTGAGTGATGTATCTTCATGTTATAAATGTATTGTCCATGTTCAAATCTTATGGTACTTGTGGATAATGTAATGTAGTCATATAACCCCAAGGGACTTGCCATATTTTGTACATGTATAGCATCATTTCCAATGTTGTATGTTAATATTATGTTGTATGTTAGTTACTTTAAAAAAAAAATTATGCCATGTTAATGATAGTTGTTTTTGTGTCCTTTGGGGTTTGCATGGTGGAGCATTACAAAATATAAAGGGATACATTTTTATACACTACATTTAGCCCCCACTTTAGTGAGAGGATGACCTTTCATCAAACTAACACTAAAGTAAGCAATCGAGAGAGGTCAAATTGTATAATTTTTGGAAGAATAAGATGACAGAGGTCAAGGATGATGATCAAGCCCCCAAGATCTAAATTCTCATGGCAAGCCAACAATGGTAGAAAGAGGAACATGTCTATGTTAAACATATATATAACAATGAGAAGATACTCAATCATACAATGTGAAAGACTCAAAGAAAGAAAAAAAAAAAAGAAAAAGGGGTGGATCAAGCCTTGACTATTTGTCGAACTTGATGTGGATCCAACCTTAGCTATTTTTCCAAAAAAAATTACAAGTGAAATCCATTGTCCACTGTATGATGGTGAAATCTGCATTTGCTCAAAACAAACAACACACATTAGCATGGTTATTTTAAAACAAAGCAAATAACAACATCTCTATGAAATAATAGATCAATGCTTCCCAAATGCATAATAAATGACAAAAAAGTAAGCTAAATAAGCATATGAAAAACATGAAGTATGTTTATCCCATAGTGGATTGGTGCTATTGTAGAAAATAGCCCTTTCCCAAACCTTGCTAAGATAAGCTTAAATGATATTAAAATGATATGAAAATGGAGTAAGATGGGAAAAATTAGTTCTCCTAAAGAGAGTGACTTTACATAAACGATTTGTGGATGAAATTGTGGAGTTGTGGAGGATTTGATAAAAGATGAAGCTGCTCATTTATAGATTCTTTTGATGAGAGAAATAGCCAAATGGATGAATGTGGGACAAACATTTAGCCAATGAGATGGAGACACTTGTCATCTTGTGATAGGATGAGGAATGTGCAAGATTTGGGAAATGTGCCCAAGAGGGGGAAATTCAAATTTGAATTTGAGAGTTAATGCTTAGTTTGACCTTGCAAGGGACATATAAGAGACACTAATTTCTTTGTTGAATGTACATGTCCACTTGATTTTGAATTCAAACTTTAGGGAATATTCCCCAAAGATGCCATGTTGATGGAAAATGTTGATTTTAATAAATCAATAAATTGATTTATTTGTGCAAGTGGGATTATCTAGAGGATGTGACATGCATTAGATTAGATTTAATTAGGATTAATTAGCTAGGATGATGATTAGGGGATTTGACCCATTTGACTTAGATATTTGTATTTATTTAAATCAAAAAGGGATAGAAGGTGATTTTTGAGATTTTAATTAAATAAAGTTTTATTTATTTAATTAAAGGATGATGTGAGCCTTTGATTTGTTTAAGTGAATAACCTTAGGACTAAAGACCTAATTTACCTGGTGAATGGATTTGCTGCATTTGATTTATTTATTGAGCAGATGAATATGAGCTAAGTGGATAATGCTAATTTCACATGTCTACATCCACTATGCAAACAAACATGCACTCACAAGGGCTAGTGAAATCAGTTGTCCACTAGGTGAGCCCCCAAAAAGTGACTAAGTGAGAAAGCCATGCTAGGTCTACAAGATCTCACCATACATGGAGAAATTCATGCCAAGTCTACAGGATCTCATCATACTAACCATACCAAAGTTATACCTCTGACAACTTTGATAAGGTACCACAAAAGTATGAAATTTGAGCTTCATAAGTTTAGCAAGCTACATTATGCTAAACATTTATGAGAAAAATGTAGATAATATAAGACATGTTTAAAGGGGTTTTTACTAGTTCATGTAAGGTCTCATGTCTTAGGGAACATCATGCCTAATGTCTCCAAGAGAGGAAAAGTCGAGGATAAAAGATTCACAAATTAGGGAATGTAATGCATAGCATTGCGACTAAGAGGAATATCATATGCTAAGAAAGGTCACAATCTTAGAGGACATCAAACCAAATGACACCACCAAGAAGAAGAAACATCGCATGGAGTAAGAAGTCCACACTATGAAATGTGAATTGTAGTAAAAAATGTCAAATGATAATGCCAATGTATGTGCCTACTTTAAAGAAATTGGTAAAAACCATGCTATGAGAAATTAATTTAAAGTAGAAAATGATAAATGTTAACAATAAAGAAGACATGAGAGATTATTTGGAAAGCCCTATGTCAAGAATATGTTTCCAAATGAAGATACATCATGAAAAATGGGTTTCCCCCAAAATAAAAATCCCAAGCACATAAGGGATCCATATATTTGGGGTCAAGATCTGTCTTTGCTACAATGTTATTATTGAGCTCTGAAATGTTGTCATTCCCAAAATACTCATAGAATTAGACTTGAATGACATAGAGAGAGAATTTTTTTTTTTTTGGGTCAATATGGAAGAGACCTAAATGTATCAATGCCTTATGCCATTCATTAAATGAAAACACAAGATAAAAGAAAAGACAAAGGTTTAGACATATAGAAGAATGTAGGTACAAATAGAGGAATGAACATAAAGACATGCCAAACATAATAGTATGAGAGATCACATTACACACATGTAATCGCACAAAAACATGAAAATAAGATAAAGAAAACGCTAGTAGAGCACATGTGAGTCAACCTATAATAGGTCATTCACATCCCAATCTTGTTTAGTACATGTGTAACGAGAAAAACTAGCCAAAGGGACAATGACAAGTGTTCTACTAGGATCATCACCAAGTACAAAATGTGGTAAGTCACTCCTTTTAGGAGGATCATCACAATTTTTGTCATTTAAGATCATAGAAGAGGAAAGAAATGAATCCATCTCATTATGCACTTTATCAATTTTAGCAATCTCATTGTGATCATCCAAGTTAATCATAATAGAAGGTCTAATGATAATATCCATGGAAGGTGCTTGTTCTTTTTGTGATCGAGATTTAGGATTTTCTTGTTGTACAAAAGGTTGAGAATCATCATGCATTGCTTGAGGTAAGTTTGGATTTTTATTTTCTATGTTGTTCTCTTCTTTTTGTTTTGTAACAAACGAGTAATAGCATGATGTCTACGCCTATGCTATCTAGAATTTTGATTTCTTTTTTTTTTGGTTTTCAAGTTGTGATTGTGTAGGAGAGGGTTTATCAACCATAGGTCTCTTTTCTTCACTTAAGGGAGGAGTGGAAGGAAACATGGGGGGTTGTTCAACAAATTTATCTTTAACTTTGTAAACATGTATGATTTTATGAGGCATAATAGGACTTGTTATATGTTGGTCTTGCTTAATTGGAAGGGATTTTGGTTCAATCATGGTCTCATCAAGGATGGGAGGCTCAATCATGGGTTGTGGCATATTGCTAAGGGATAACTTTGCTATGCATTTTTCCTTAAATTTTGGTAGGATTTGAAAAAGAAGTCGTCACACAGTCTAATAGGTTCCATAGGCTTGAGCCAAAAGGAAATCCAATAATAAATTCCCATGGGAATACATAGGATTAAAGCCACTATGATGCACAGTAAAGATTTGTAATGCCCTGCCATGAAACCCTAGAGGACAACAAGCTATAACACATAAAAATGGAACAATTTCTTTTTTTTGAAGTGTAACATACAAGGATTTTAAATGAAACAATAACTTTAACAAGACTACAATTTCCCTTCTCTATCCACACTCAGGTATCCTTGTTGCACTAAGAAGCTCCTCAAGATATGATATCTTAGAAGTGACTTCTCAAGATATCTAGACCTTAGCAGTCACTCCTCAAGATATCAAATCAAGAGTACCTCTAGACCCATGACAATTCCCATTGGAATAAGTGCACTCATAAAAAAGATTCCTAGCCATGCAAACACTTATATGTCCTCTAAGGTTCCATGACTACGCTACTAGAATCCCATTAACCAAACTAAAAGAATTATGAATCGTCTCATTAAACTAATTTTTTTCTAACAATATAAATTTTATTAATCCATCACATTTAAATGATCTATCAAAAGAATCATCCATATCATATTAACAATATCGTAGCATTCACGATCATTACAATTAATTAACATATGTAAGATACAATATTTACATTATCCATTACAAAGAGAGTTCAACAATTAATTACATCATTACATCTTTATGTCTTGAACAACATTGACTCCTCGTATATATGTGAGGAGAGTACATTAGAAGTATAATACATGATACAATTTATTTAAGGTACATTACAAGTACATGAAAGATAATTCCCTAAAACTAGAACAAGTGCAAGAGTTCACAATATCAAGAGTAGTCAGCATGAACCCAAACCACAAAAAGGTAAACCCAACGGAGTACAAGGAACATTCCACCCAACCATGTGGAACCCTAAGGTCCACTCCCCATGCTAGGAGATAGCAATAAGGTCTCACCACAAAATAGACAAGAGATAGAAGATGACACAAGGGTTAACATGACTCCAACGAACAAATATTGTACATCAACATCACACAATAGTAATACCACTTCCAGAGGCACACAAACATCACAGGGAGGCAAGAGGCAAGGGAATACTAGGTTACCATAGGAGGAGTGTCATCACATAGTTTGTTATGGGTTCCCCTAGCAGATCTTCCTAGGCTCCAAGCCCCATCCTGGGTTACCTTGGTAGCCTCTACCGATCTTCGGCCCCCATACAAACCTATGTGGAATCAATATACCTCTCATGAGGACGAGGTAGTTGATCTTTCCATTTCAGGCCTTCTCAACTCATCTCAAGCCTCAATTAGCATGTGATCCATGAGTGAGGAATTCACTTATCTTGATTAGTGTGAATACTACCCAACCCCCTAATTCATTTTAGGTTATCACTTAATTATGAAACTCCCACATGGGTTACCCTGGTGCCACTTTGTGTGCCGACCCCCATTGAGACCCACTCCCTTACTAGCAACTAGGATACCCAATGAAATCAATAGGGCAAATCCAACTTGCACAAATCACAAAACATCATGAAAATACACAAGAGGCGAGGCATAAAACATCCCACATACAAATCCCAATCAAAGTGGTGAATAAACCGTGCAAGGCTAATGACCCTTGTATACTCATTCAAAACATAAACAACCATCTCAAAATGTACAATCATAAAATCCTCATACATGATTCTTCAAAATGATATAATAAAATTCACATACAAGATACTTTTCCCCAAACCTCAGAAAATCTCTCAGTAACCATTTTGCACAAAAGCTCCCTCCATAAAACAATAACAAAAATCAATTCAATATCAAAATAACCCAATAAACACTAGTAAAATCAACCAACATTGCATCCAAGGTGAAGCCAACAAAAGAATCCATATATACCAAAATGTTCTCTCCTAGCCTCTGGAAGTCTATCACAAAAGAATCCCATAAAATCAATAACTCAAAAATCACATTGATCATTCTATTCAAACATCAGAATTCATTACAAGGAATCGATCAACATTGCAACCAAAAAAGACTTTATTAAGAAATTATTACCACATTTCATGACACTCGTTATCTAGGCACCAAATTCACTTAACATGACACATTATGCATTCAATCAATCATCACAATTAAAAGAATTATATCAACTTTAATATTACTCATTTATCTTAACCATTAAATTCCATTGATAGATTATTCACCACCCACAACATACATATGAAAGTAGTTAAGGTAACACTATTCTAATTAATTAGATCACATAGCTAGTTTACAATTCAACTTTAAACTAATAAAATATGATAAGATTTATATTTACTTTGATTTATATTCAAGTAATTATATTTGTTAATTAATCACCACCATCCTCCTGTTTGGGTGCAAATTGATCCAATCAATAATTACTTGGATTTATAAATATTAGAACAATGGCTTGATGATTATCAATAATTACTCTTGAATTTGAATCTCTAAAGTTATTTTAAAAAGAAACATAAGCATTCCTTTATCATTCAAATTGTTTTTTTTTCTATATTTTTATCCTAATGACATTCTATTGTGTCACAACAAAATTATGAAATATTACCCTCTAGAATTTTTTAGATAGGATACTAACAAATTTGAAAAAATGGATTAGACATAAGAAAAAATCTACAATTAAAATAAAAGAATTATAATCCTCCTCTATAATCTCCCTTTACTAATCCACTTGATCGTATCTCCATGCACCAAACCTATGATAGAAATAGCAAGAAGATATAGCTATTATTTTAAGCTACTAAGGTATGTTAGAAGATAGTAGGGCTGCCATAACTAGACAAGAAATGGTAATTTGATGGTTCAAGATATCGATGAGCTCATACTCTTCAATTAATAAAAATAATACATAGTACTTCATAAAGAATATCCTTAGATGGATACTAAGCTTGCCCCGCATGATGAATACTTTGCCAGAAGCATAAACTCACAATAAACACTAGGTGCACAGTCTAGCTTGAAAATCTAGGATCAAGAGAGAGATTGGGGACATCAGTCAGTTAAGAGTTTCGGGGATTGAGCTTCAAGAAGTTTAAAGGATTTTAAAAGAAGGAATAAACTATGGTTAATACTAAACAAAATAAAGGATGACTATGAACCCTGAATTCAAAAGAATGCCTATCTAAGAAATAAACTATTATCCCGTGTTGAAAGCATATGTGCAGACAAGGAAGATGAGAAAACTCTATGTCTTTAGTCAAAGCACCATACTAAACATTCACAATTCATTAGAGGCATACAATCTACATCAAGAGCAGAATCCGAAGAACCCAATTTAATAGAATGAAAGAATGGGAGCTTTTAATGCAAAGGTGAAGGATTAGAATATATTGTAATCAGTGATGGAAACGTGAAATGACTAGAACAGAGAAGCTAAAGAAGTGAAGTGAGCCGCGAAACACATACATTCATTCAATTCAAAGAACTCAAACATTCTCTTTTGAGGCATTCTAAAGGAAGCTAAGATGTACATTTCCCAATCCTAAATTTGTGCAGTCTCTACTTTATTCATTAAAGCCTAAACCAAGGAGATAACGTGCCCAATTTCTTTGAGAAATATCTTGTGAAATTTGACCAGGTCAGTATGATTCTGTACATGCTTAACGTGTGAATTTATTCTTTCAATAGAGGATTGATGGGATCTAAATTTGAAGGTTAGATTTAACTCTCTATTTTTTTTTAATAACATATATATGCCTATTCGAAGAGAAACTAAAGGAAATCTATGCTTACTCACAATACAAATAATTCTTAGTGTATACATGTTGGAAATATTAATCTTGAGCAGCCAACGGACATATGCATTAAGTGCACTATCAGACGAAATCAACTCAGATCTTTTTCCCCCTGCCGTGTCTAACATTCTTGATGTCCAGTAATTGCATTCTGGTAGCAATTTATTATTGGTAGGTGAGTTCAAATTTTTGGGCAGCAGTTTCTGGGTATTGGCTGAAAAGCCAAAAGAAGCATTGAATTTTTATTCTATGCAAGTAAGACAGAGTTTTCTGGGTGAGACAGAAAGAGGGAATGTTCAGCAGAACATAGCAGAAGAAGGAATGTTCAGGAGCATCTAAACAGTGAAGTTCAGGAGTATTTACCATAGTAGAAGTCAGTAAGACTTGCGCCCGTGCACCGAAACCTATCCCACACGGAGCAGCAGCGCAGAAGCGTCAGTGTGCTAGAAAATGCACAGTTTCTGTAGTATACGGGTACAGAGCATTTGCTTTGAATATTTTCGTATGTAAACAGTTTTTTGAATGTAATCTTTTTCTGAGTGAAATAGAATATTGCAAATATATTTCTGTCTCCTTGTGTGTCTGTCTCCTTCCTTACATACACTTTCGTTGTGCATGTTTTTATTCTTTTCCTGGCATAAAAGTTAGTTTTGACATGGTATCAGAGCCATAGGTTTACTGGGTAGTTAGTTTTTGAAGCCTTAGCTTTGTCCTAGGTGTGCAGAAATAGAATCTTTATTTCTGGGTATTTGTGAAAGCCTTAGATCTTATCTGGGTATTTTTATTTTCCCCCATTTAGCAAATGGCTGGAAGAGACAATAGGAGTTGGCGGCAGCCACCTATTTTTGATGGTAGAAATTATGATGTTTGGGAAAAGAAAATAAAAACTATTTTTATTGCAAATGGGTTCACAGATGTGACTGACCCAACTGTAGTTACAACATTGAGCAATGCTCAAAAGAACCAGTTGAAAGAGACATGGAAGAATGATGTAAAATCCCTCATTCTGATTGAGGCAGCCTTGACAGAGGCTATCTTTCCCCGAATAGCAGCAGCTACTTATGCAAAAGAAGCGTGGAAAACACTTCAAACCACCTGCAAAGGATCTGAGAAAGTTAGATCAGTCAAACTCCAGCTACAATGGAGAGAGTTTGAGACCATGCAGATGAAGGACAGTGAGTCCATTATAGATTTTCACACAAGGGCAACCACTTTGATTAACCAGTTGAGGATAAGTGGTGAAAATTTGGAAGAACAGAAGATTGTGGAGAAGATATTGTGAATTCTTCCCACAAAGTTTGATCCGGTGGTGATTGCCATTGAAGAGGCAAAAGATCTCACAACTTTGTCAGTTGATGAGCTGATGGGTTCTCTACAAACCCATGAGCAACACCTAAATAGGTCTACAACCTCCTCCCAAGAGCAAGCTTTTAATGCTCAGTCAAATGCAAGAGGAAGGGGGAGAGGTAGAAAAGGCTCCGGATGTGGTAGAGGAAACTCTAGACATAGAAATGATGGTGATGAAAGCTCAGCCCGAGCAAGCAGTCATGAGGGGGCAACCAGCTCCCAAGGAGGAAAAAAATAGCAGTTCTTATCAGAAAAAGGATAAAAAAAATGTGCAGTACTACAACTGTCAAAGGTATGGTCATTATGCAAGTGATTGCAGGCAACAACGTGACAAAGGGAGTCAGAATACACATGTTGCTGACTCAAATGTGGCTGGAAATGAAAGATAGTCACAACTATTCATTGCATGTAACCTTGCAGAACAGAGCAGCGCTAAAGTTTGGTACTTGGACAGTGGATGCAGCAACCACATGAGTGGTAACAAAGACTTGTTTGCCTCCATTGATAGCAGCATGAAGTCTAAAATAAAAATGGGGAACAATGAGATGGTTCCAGTCATGGGCAAAGACATGGTATGCCTACAAACCAAGCATGGTGATAAAAGACAAATATATGATGTCTTCTATGCCCCAGGATTGGAACATAACCTCTTGAGTATTAGACAAATGGTCTAAAACGGGTATAGAGTGTTGATGGAGAAAAGGGAATGCATCATCTATGATAAAGATGGAAGCAAAAGAGTTATGGCAGCGGTTTAAATGACACAGAACTGAATGTTTCCTCTCAAGATGCAAATTTTAGCACAGTCAAAAGGCCTGCAGCAATCAGCCTTCAAAGCAGCCATTCAAGATATCTCCAAGCTATGGCACCTCAGGTATGGACACTTAGGTTACTCTGGTTTGAGTCTTTTGTCTAAGAAAAATATGATAGATGGTTTGCCAAAAATCGTAGAGCCTAATATTAGATGTGAAGCTTGCATTTTGGGCAAGCAACATAGGCAGCCTTTTAATTCAGGTAACTCTACAAGGGCTAGAGCACCATTGGAGTTGGTGCATACTGACTTGGTAGGCCCTATGCAAAATCTGTCTTTTGGCAAAAGTAGATTTTTTATGACCTTTATAGATAATTACAGTCGTAGGACATGGGTCTATTTTTTGCAGCATAAGTCTGAAGCATTTGACAAGTTTTTGTTATTTAAGGCCCAGGCTGAAAAGAAGAGTGGACACTTTATTAAGGTCCTAAGGTAAGATCGTGGAGGAGAGTATACCTCCAATCAATTTGTAAATTTCTGCAGGAAAAATGGCATCAAGAAGGAGCTCACAGCTAGTTATACTCCGCAGCAAAATGGAGTGGCTGAAAGGAAAAATAGGACCATTGTGGAGATGGCAAGGAGCATGATGAAAGCAAAGGGACTCCCTATCGAATATTGGGGAGAGGTTGTAGCAAAAATTATTTATCTGATAAATAGAAGTCTAACGAAGGTAGTCTATGATAAAATCCCTCAAGAGGCATGGACAAAACAAAAGTAGTTAGTTGAGCACTTGAGAGTGTTTGGGTGTGTAGCCTATGCACACGTGCCTAAAGAAAATAGGCAGAAATTGGATGACAAGGGTGAAAAGTGTATTTTCTTGGGCTATTGTACAGAGTCCAAAACCTATCGGCTATACAATCTAGTCACCAAGAAGGTAATCATTAATAGGGACGTAGAGTTCTTAGAAAATGAGTCATGGGATGGAAAAGTTGACAGCAATACTAATATTTCTATCTCCATACCCCTTAAGGATGAAGAAGCTTTAGAGCGCAGATGCACCAGAAACCTATAGGAAGCTGACAGTTCAGAAAATAGCAGCAGTAACTCTAAAAATTCTCAGCAGAGGAGTTCCAGAAAATTCCAGCAAGGAAGATTCTCTGGAAACTTTTAACAGGAAAGTTGCTCCAGAAACCTACAGCAACAGACTTCTTCATCAGGCCAGCAACCAAGCAGCTCCAAAAATTTAGACCCCACTCTCGCCTCCCTAGTGCCAAGAAAGACTAAGAGTCTAAGGGAGATCTACCAAGGTGAAAGCTATAATGAAGTTTTTAATGAGAGTGTAAATTTTGCATTATTTTCTCATAGTGATCCTCTTTATTTTGAGGAGGCTGTGAAAAAATAGAAATGGTGTGAGGCCATGGATGAAGAGATAGATGCAATAGAAAGAAACAAGACATGGGAGCTCACTGATTTACCCAAAGGGAAATCAGTTATTGGTGTCAAATGGGTCTATAAGACCAAATGTAATGCCGAAGGAAGAATAAAAAGGCATAAGGCAAGATTAGTTTTCAAGGGGTACAAACAGTAGTTTGGGAGAGATTATGATGAGACATTTTCCCCTGTTGCAAGGATGGAGACCATGTGGGTAGTCATTGCAATTGCAGCCCAGCACATGTGGAAGGTTTATCAAATGGATGTGAAGTCCGCCTTCCTCAATGGAGTCTTAAAAGAAGAGGTATATGTGGAGCAGCCCTTTGGATATGAAGTTCTAGATAAAGAATACAACGTATATAGGCTGAAGAAAGCTCTTTATGGGCTGAAACAAGCTCCATGGGCATAGTACAGTAGGATTTACTCATACTTGATGAGCAATGGCTTTAGCAAAAGCGATGGTGAGCCCACTCTTTACATCAAGGCAGCAAATGGTAAGGTTTTAATTATTGTCTTGTATGTAGATGATTTAGTATTTACTGGGGATGATTTCCTCATTGTTGATTTTAAAGACACTATGAAAAGAGAGTTTGAAATAACAGATTTATGACTCTTAAGATATTTTCTAGGCATAGAGGTCCAATAATTGGATAATGGCATCTTTATTTCACAATCAAGTTATGCCAAACAAATCTTGAAAATATTTAGGATATTGGACAGCAAAGCAGC
>VDFB02018179.1:0-47885 GCA_007258455.2 Sequoia sempervirens
TTATCGATCCATATGGCTTCAGAGAAAGACCATCATGTGTACAGATGGTATATTTCATTTCTTTGTATTCTTTTCTATGTAATGAGTTAAGCCACAACATCTCTTTTGTGATAACATTCACTCAACTCACGGGATCTAGTAGGACCCTTGTCACAATGTTTCCATTGAGGTGAGCGGGAATATAGAGGGGAGAGGGCTTATTATTTAAGGGTAAGTCCTACGAAATGAATGTTACATTTGACGAACTAGTTGCAGGCTGTACAGTAGAGGTAACCGTGACCATGTTAACATAGGTCTCAGGCTGAGTGAGAGAATTGGTGGGATCAACAATCATGTTAGCAGAATGTGACAGAAACAGGTCCGTGTATATCTGCAGTTCACTATTCGCTTTCACCACCGATTTGTTTACATTTTGTTTGCTACAGTCGAGACAAATAGTACCGTCCTCGATGCGGTCCTGTATCTCATGATGGAGGTGCATACAGTGTTCGGTATCATGTTCGTTAACTCGATGGCACTGACAATAGGTACTTGCATCATACCAGCTAGGGTATGGTTCCTTAAGAGGTTTAGGGTTTGGCAAGGTTACAATCTTATCCTTTAACAACTTTTGCAAGATGGAGGAATAAGATTCTGATAACTTTGTGAAATTTCGGTTGCATTTGAGGCCATTGTCATCTGCAGTGGCTACTACATTCACAACAACTTTACTTTTCCTAGAGATCAATATAATGGACTTTCCTTCAGAACGAGAGTGTGAGGAGGGTCCCCCAGACTGAACCACTGTTTGTTGATACTCTCATAGGGTTGCACAAAAATGCACAAAAGAAGGGTATTTCATAAGGGTGAACTTCTCCTGCCAAGGCCTTTGTAAGTTCCCTATGAATACCTTCTGCATGTTAGAATCTGGCAACAGATACAAGATTTGTGAGAAAAGCACTTGATATTGCGCTATGAAATCAATAATCTTTTCATTATCACCTTGTTTGCACCAGACGAGATCCGCAAAGGTCATATTCGGCCTGATGTTAGCTTGAAATTGTTGTAGGAATTGGTTTACAAGTTGGTAAAATGAGAAGATGGAATTATTGGGAAAGGAACAATACTATTCAAGTGTTGTATCCTTGAGAGATCGAGGAAATAGTTTTTCCATCAATGCATCATGATGGAAGAAATCTATACACAAGGCATTAAAGTCGGACACATGTGTTTGTGGGTCCCCTTTTCCATTGTATTTCTCAAATTTAGGAATCTCCATTCCCAAAGGGAAGGGAGTGTTCATAATCGCGACCAACAACAGGCTATGTCGGAAGAAGGGTTGGAAGATAGGCTAGGTAGAGACTCGCTAATTGGCTCTGCATCTTACCCATATTCTGAAGAAGAGTGTTCATAATAGGGTCATTATAAGATAGAGGGCCATAGGAACCTCCTCCAAAGCCGCTATCGGAGCCACCACCAGAACCACCTATGTGACTACCGCCGTAACTGCTACTAGAGCCACCGCCACTAGTAGGGCCTCCGTTGGAGCCACCTCCACTTCCAAAGCCATCACTATGACCTCCATTAGAACCACTTCCACTAGCACCACACCCACTACCGAAGCGACTGCCACTACCAAAGCCACCACTGCTCATCTCACCAAAACCTCCACCACTAGAGGTGACAGGAGGGGTGAGGCTGAAACCCAAGGGGATCTTATTCACTTTGATAGTGTCGGGTCCCTCAGAGGCAAAGGGAATGCTGATTGAGGATACGGTGTCGGTCATGTATACATATGTAGGAGGCATCGACATTCCTAGCTGTATCTCATGATCTTGAAAAGTGGCTCCTTGTATAATATTATGATTTCTTGGAGGAGCACATGCATTAGTCATACTAGAGAGACTAGCCAAAATTTCTATGCCTGTTCAGTCTTTTCCCACCATATACTTTAGTTAGTTGATAACCCAGGTGACCCTAGCCAACTTCAGGTCTCTTTCCAAGTGATGTTCCAAGTCACCCAACCCTTTGCTGAGGGAGGAGACGTATTCTACTGGTATGTGAAAAACCTCATGCTCATCTATCGACGATGGTGTAGGAGATGCAGGTGGAGTGGGGATGTGATCGGTCTCGTCAGAGAATCCTATCTTGCTCCTTGACAACTACTCCTGCGCAGCCAAACCAACAACAGAACCAGAGAAAAGGCCCGTAGAGAAACTAGTAGTGACCTTCATCCTTTCCATCAGAATGTGTAGTATACTTCTCCTAACAATATACCCAGAGGTTGTGGACTGTGTTATGATGCTCATAAACCTTCACAACACTCAGGGGCACAACGGTCACAAGGTATAAGGGAAAAGCTTCAACACCAACAGATGAACAGATGTTGGTTCACGTTGGGTTCACTAAAAATGTAAGAGAGGGGGACCAACCATGTTCAAGGCCCCAGGTCACGGAGAGCCAAGAGCGAAAGGCTGCCCTAACTTACCTCATCTTAAATGGGTGTTAGGAGACAAATGACAAGAATGATGAGGACTATAACGTCCTTTGATCACTTTGCATACCCAAAACTTAGAATGGGTCTAGGAAAGCCAGTTTTTTAGTTTAAACATTGTGCCTCAGGAAGCTCTCTATCTGAGGACAGAAGCGTGGTTCTAGAATGACATCATGATGCGCTGGTGTCTCTCAGGTGTGTTGGCGTACGTACGACCAGAGGACTAGAAAGACAAGGTTGAACACTAGAAAATGGGCTAACGACCTAGCTAATGGTTTTTAGGAGAACAAAATAACACTATGAAATACAAAATGTATAGATGAATGTGATAAAGTAAGTAGATTAATGCTAGGGTGACAAGAATGATCTCATAGAGGTATTCGTTCACCAGCTAGCTCCAAATGCACATCCACATGCACACAAGAAAGGGGGAAATTTGTTGGGGCTGTATAGGGGTCTGCCTCAGTCAGACCCTCGTTTTGGTGTTTCCACCTCCATGGATAGCCAAGTTTGCAACAATGGAGAAATATTTGAGAAAGAAGGAAATGAAGTAAAGAATACAAAAGCACTACAAAATAGTGTTATGCTACTCAACCAAATCGTAGAGGAGAGGAGTAGAAAGCTTACCACCTCCACCAAGAGCTCACTAGCTAATGGGGGAGAAAATGAGAGGACTCAAGCCTCTGCTGCAATGGTGTTAGTTCTACACTTGCTCTATGGAGTTGATGTAGTGTTACTGTTGCTGCTATGGAGTGAAAAGTGCTGCTTGAAGGTTGAAAGTGAATACTAGAATGATTGGAGAATGCCTGAAGAAATTGTGTAGGCTTCTCAAGAAGATGAAATACATGAAGAAGGAGTGGATTTGAAGGAGAGAATTAAGAAAACAGCCATATTCGGGTCGGTTAGTCGAAGAGGGTGTTACAAATCAACCTCCAATGGGAAGTGTAACACCTCTACAGGCTCCAGATGTAGGAATCTGCTAGGGATGTTTGCGCGCCGCGTGGGCATCCCTGACAGTTATTCCTCTACTGACACATAAAATGGATTCCAAGTGGAACGAAGGAAATAGGCTTATGTGGAATTTAGCCTTCAAATTTGGTTTTCTAAAGTGAGGAAGGGAAAAAGGGAAATTTGCATAAGGGGTGAAAATTCAATTGTGTACAGAATCTAACACACACTTTCTAGTATTCATGAGAAAATACTATTGTCAAGAGCAAGTCAAGAGCAAAATTTTCGTGATTTATTGCAACAATTCAAGGTCCAACATCATGTTGAATTTTATGCGTGTTCATCTTATCATTGTTTTGTGAAGGCTAACCCTTGTTGTAGGTATCCAAAGCATTCAAGAAATCAAGCAAGAAAGATCCAAGTCCTTGAGGAGATGTGTATGACTTTATTATTTCAAAGAAGCCATTGAAGCGTGGTGAGTTGCAACACTTTTCGATTTCATCATTCCTTCCTTTCAATTATCCATTTATCATTGACATTGGCATTGTGGAAGTGGAAACACTTACATGGGGTTTGATTGAGGCAAGCCCCTAAATGTACCAACATTTTCCCTCTCTTTGAATGTGCAAGTTATAATTTTAAAGATGATTGAAGAAGGATTGAAGAAGGATTGAAGGAAAATTATCCATTATTGCATTCAAAGCCCTAAAAGTTGTCAAGCCATGGAAACTCCACTACAAAATTATTTGACGGTATTCTGACAACTCTACAACTAGGAAATAAAAGGTCAGATCCATCATTAGAGGGCTACAAAATCAATTTCAAGACCTCCTATCAGGGACCCATACACCCCTAGGCGTCTGAGTCCTTTGCATTCTAGATCCAACTTTTTATGACAGGTGCACAATCTCGAGTACTTCTCAGATTTTCCTATAGTTTGTTGTTTTAGTTTGCATGTTTTTGAAATATTACGTTTATCATATTAGGTGATATAGCTCAATTAGGTTAGTCATTCCAAATAATTTTTAGTCCGTCCCTAAGGCTCAAAAGAAGGAGATCCTGGTTTGATTGGCTCACCTTCATGATTGATAGTCACTCTATTCACCTTGTTGATCTCCCTCTTTAATGAAACTTGGAAAAATGGCCCCTTACATCCTAGGATATTTGCATTCAAGACCTAGGACACCATCAATAATTTTTCTTTGTTTCATTTTGGTGAACACGAACTGTTAATATCGTAAACTTTAAAAAATTGGTTGTATTTCAAACCCTAGATCTAGGTTTTGCATCATATTGTCTTGCATTTCTCATTTAGGGTTTCATTTTTGCATCATAAAAACTCATAAAATTCCAAAAAAAATTGCACCTCATATTGCATCATAGCTTGCATTAGAGTGTGTTTCAGTCATTTAGATCAGTTTTTAATTCAAAATTGTGCATTCATAATTTTTCATTTTTGTTTACACATTATCATACATTTTCGTTTGAATTACATTGGGAATTCTAGAAAACAGTCACTATCAGACCTGTTTGCAGATAGAAACATAAACCTTAAACATCAACTTAAAATATTCAGCTTTTTAGTTTTCAAACCCCTTTTCAAGGATTTAGACGCCCTTGGGTGACTTTGTCCTTGTACAGGAGCCTCAACAAGCTTTTTCATAGTTGTCTATCTCAGTGTGCCCGGTCTTTAGGTACTTGTAGATCTCTATTTTAGAATTAGTAATTGCATATTTTTAGGCATTTGGCATCTAGTTCATAAAGGTGAAAGAAAGTGCATTGTTTCTATTTTATAATTGCATCAAAATGATCATTTCTAGGTCTTTGCATCTTAGAATTAGTCAATTATTGAATTTCGGATCTAAATTTTGCATTCATAACTTGTTCAAACATCTTCAACGTTATTGCATACTTGCATTTTACATCAAATGGGCATAAATTAAGCAAATTCTTGGAAATTACTTAGTGTTACACTTGTTTGCAAGTAGAGTCAAAATATTTAAGCAGTGTAATACAAAGTCATATTTTATATTTCTAGAACCCCTGTTGAAGGCTCAGATGCCCTTGGGCGACTCTGTCCTATTATCTGGGCATAGGTCAACTTTCTGTGATAGAATATTCTCAGGAGCCTCTATCTGGAGTTGCTGTTTAACTATTCTTTAGCTATGGATTAACAGTCTAAACCTCATTGCAAAATTTCACTATGGATATGTGTTTTGGTAAAATTTGGATGTCCTTGAAATCCTTGGTTGATGTGTCAAGATGTGTGTTTTATGATGATCCTAGTTTTGATAATGACATTCATGATACACCATCTCCTATTCCAAGTATTTTTGATGTCCTAGGTCAAGACAAAGAGAGCATGCATAAGTTCATACAAAATTCCTTATGTAACCTTGAGAATAATGCAACCTTTTATCCGTTAATGCAATGGCCTATTACCCATACCAACAACATCTTATCATTCCACCACTTGAAACATTCACTTTTTTACATCTCGAAATTGAATCACAAAGCATACATTAAACCACATGCATAGAGATACCTACCAATAACAACCATATGGAAGGCACATCAACTAATCCCCCATAATATGAGCATAAAGTCACAAACACACCCATCAACTTAGAACAATGCTATGGTCAAGGCTTTAGGATATTGAGAAAGAAAGGATGTGAACTAAAGAATGAGTATGAAATCCATCCTCTCTAGGAGAAAACAACTTTAGAAGATACCAAATGATTAGGTTACCAAGATCCTCCAATTTCACAACAAAATTTTAAACCACCAACCAAGAAATACAAACTTAAGAAGTTACCCTTTATACATCCAATAACCAAGACTAGAAAGACCTTAGACACACTTCTCAACCTAGAACGCATTACGTTACCACCTATTCATGACCAAGAAGATAAGAAAGGTAAGAGTACAAACATATCTTATTGTTAATATCATAGAACACTTGGACATCTTATGGATGCATTTCATGCTTTAAAAAAGATAATGAGAGAATTTAATCCCTACGCAGATTAATTTGAACGTGTCATAGATTAAAATTCATTTGTTGTGCTCCTTTCCATGTGGTAGTTGTAGTATCACAACATATTCACTACCATCTATGGAGGTATAAACATAACTTTATGCAATCATATTTTCTTACAAGGAGCACCATATTTGGCTCACCTTTGTCCCCATACTTGTGGGGAAAGGGGTTAGATAACCTTATCCTAAGAGTATTCCTTCTAGCAAGGGATCCCTTTGTATCTCCTTAAAGCGTTAGTTTAGAAAGTACACTAATATTTGAAAGGGGGCATATAGTCCCCCACTTATTGTTTACATAAGAAATGGTCCCTTTTTAGTGATGGTAGCACATATCTCCTAGGAAGTGTAACCTTGTTAATTAAAGTGTGTCCTTCTTGATCCATGTGACGTGTCTCCTTCATGGTGATATTAGACTTGATGTGCCATAAGAGTGTGGCCTTTCTTGGTATATGACGTTCCTCTTGGTGGTGATACTATGGTTGGTATGCCCTAAGGTGTGATATTTTATTCCTCAACTAGTCCTCTCTTGGTGGTGATGTCAAGTGTGATGTTACCTAAGGTGTGACCTTTCATGCATTAAGTAAAGACCCTTTGATTGTTTACCTTTTGTGGTGATGTTATTACAACATCCCTTGAGGTCTTAGCCTTGTCTTTTTGTTTGTATTCGTCCCCCGTGATGTTCAACCTTGTCATATTCATCCCTCATGACGTTAAACCTTGTCATATTCATCCCTCGTGATGTTAAACCATGTCATGTTCAACCCCCGTGATGTTAAACCTTTTCATGTTCATCCCCCACGACATTAAACCTTGTCATGTTCTTCCCCCGTGACATTAAACCTTGTCATGTTCTTCCTCCATGACATTAAACCTTGGCATTTTTGCTTCACTTTGTTCATAGGTGTTGAACTTAGCGATGCATCAACATAGCATGTTGTGGCACCTTATCAAGGTTATCAGGGAGTATAACTCTTGGTATGGTTGTAATGGGTATACTTAGTAGACTTAGTGTGTTTCTCATTTTACCTTATCTTGGGGGATCAAACTTCACTAGCCTATGTGTCTTCTAGTTTGTGATTCACTTTACAAATATCAGACTTTTCTATGGTGTGAGTCATGAATGACTTTTAACATGGCCACCACGCATAACATACCTTGCTTGTGAGTGGAGCCATGTGGCCCATGAGTGATGTGTATGACTTCAGTCCTCATGGGAGCATTCCTTTATTCAATGGATGACGTTTGGTATTTGAGATAATTTAAGACTGAGGTCTCTTTACCTTACCAACTCAAATTCCTTAGTACCAACTTTATGTTTTGTTGTGTATCTTTGTTATGTATTTTCATGTGTCTTCTTCATGTTTACATTGTGTTTGTTTCCATTTCGTTGTCATCTTTATGTTCCATTTTTCCATGTGTTTTCATTGTGTATGCTTCATGATTTTTGACGTGTATGTTTGTGTACATTGTCTTGCTACATATCTTACATGCATGTGTGTTCCTTTATGATTATGTTGGTTGACCATGGGATCTTGGATCTTGGGGGCTTGATCACCTCCCTTCATCCTTTGTCATCCTATCTCTTCAACATTTGGACAATCAAACCCCTCTTGACATATTTTTTTACTTTAGTGTGAGTTTGAGCGTAAGTTCATACTCTCAGTAAAGTGGGGGCTAAATGTAGTGTAAAAATTGTTACCCTTAACAATTTCACAATATGTTTTGTTTCCCTTAATTTATTGGACCTAATTAAGCCCATAATTTCCTAAATTATGCATTCCAAGACCTATTTTTACCGTTTTCTAAAGGTTTGCAAGCATTGAATAAATGCAAGAAATTAATGCTTTGATCTCGATACTTAATGTCCTGGAAGATAGGGACAGGACCCATACGCCCGTGGGCGTATGGGTCCCCTTATCTTGTTGGAGACCAAATTTTAATATGTTGTTGGTATTTCAACATTCAAAAATTCAAATTTAAAGTGTCGGCTTTCAAGATCTAATTTTCATGAAATTAGAACAATTGCATATAAATACCTAGTTATTTTATCATTTGGAATCTAACATACAATTTCTAGCATTCACGAGAAAATTCTATTGTCAAGAGCAATTAAAGAGCAACATTTTAGTGATTTATTACAAAAATTCATGATCCAACATCATGTCAAAGTTCATGTGTTCATATTCTCATTGTTTTGTGAAGGTTAAACCTTGTTGTAGGTCTCCAAAGAATTCAAGAAATCAAGAAAGAAAGATACAAGTCCTTGAGGAGATGTGTATGACTTCAGTCCTTCAAGGAAGCCATTGAATCATGGTGAGTTGCAACACTTTGTGATTTCATCATTCCTTCATTTCAATTAGCCATTTATCATTGACATTGCCATTGTGGAAGTGGAAACACTTACACGGGGTTTGACTGAGGAAAGCCCCTAAATGACCCAAAAATTTCCCTCTCTTTGAATGTGCAGGTTATAGGTTTAAAGAGGATTGAAGGCAATTTGTCCATTGTTGCATTCAAAGCCATAAAAGTTGTCAAGCCACAAAAACTCAACTACATAATTATTTTGACCACATTCCAACAACTCTGCAATCGGGAAACAAAAGGTCATATCCAACATCAGAGGACTGCAAAATTAGTTTCAGGACCTCCTATTAGGGACCCATACGCCCCTAGGTGTTTGATTCCTTTGCATGCTAGATCCAACATTTTATGATAGGTGCACAATCTCCAGTACTTCTCTGATTTGCCTGCAGTTTGTTGTTTTAGTCTACGTGTTTCCAAAATATCGCATTTATCACATTAGGTCATATAGCTCAATTAGGATTGTGATTCCCAATTATTTTCAGTCCATCCCTAATGCTCAAAAGAAGGAGATCTAGGTTTTATTGGCTCACCTTCATGGTTGATAGTCAATCTATTCACCTTGTTGATCTCCCTCTTTAATGAAACTTGGAAAAAGCCCCCCTTACATCCTAGGTTCTTTTCATTTAGGACTTAGTACACCATCAATCATTTTTCTTTGTTTTAGGATAACAGATTAAATTGAATTCATTGTGCTCCTTTCCATGTGGTAATTGTATTATCCCATAATGCTCATTACCATGCATGGGGGTATAAATTTGGTTTTACGCAATCATATTTCATTTTCCAAGGAGCAACATGTTACCATTGATCCTTGTCCCTACACTTGGGGCGGAAGGATTAAGTAGCCTTTAGATAGGTGCATTCCTTGCTACAAGGGAACCCTTTATATCTCCTTAAAATATTATTGTAGCAAATAATTAACATTTTAAGGGGGGGCATATAGTACTCCCATAACTTTTTGTATAAGAAATGGTACCGTTTTAGTGATGATATCATACATCTCCTAGAAAAGTGTGACATTAACAATAATATCACATGAATATCTCTAAAAGTGTGGCCTTCTCAATCTATGTTAGTGTCTCCTTTGTGGTAGTATTAGGCTTGATATCCCCTTAAAATGTGACTTTTCATGGCATGCTATGTTCCCTTTGGTGGTAATACTATGGATATTATGCCCTAAAGTGTGACCCTTCATTCCAGTATTTGTACTCTCTTAGTGGTGGTATTATGTGTGATACTCCCTAAGGAATGATCTCCCACGTGTTGAGTAATGCCCCTTGATAATTGTCATGCACCCCCTGAGGTGAGTTTTGTTCGTCCCTTGTGACGTTAATTGTCATGCACCCCCTAAGGTGAGTTTTGTTCGTCCTCTGCAACGTTAAATGTTATGCACCCCATGAGGCAAGTTTTGTTTGTCCCTAGTGACGTTAAATGTTATACACCCCATGAGGCAAGTTTTGTTTGTCCCCGATGACGTTAAATTTTATGCACCCCCGAGGAGAGTTTTGTTCATACCCTGTGACGTTAATTGTCATGTACCCCCTAAGGTGAGTTTTGTTTGTCCCTTTTGACGTTAAATGTTATGCACCCCCTGAGGTGAGTTTTATTCATCCCCTATGATGTTAAATTTTGTGGAAGCCTTGAGGTGATTTTTCCATCCCTTGGGATGTTAAGCATTATGCATTCCTTGAAGTGAGATTTGACAAGATAGTCCATAGATTTGGCATAACACAACTTACTAATTTATGAACTTGAGCACCCTTTTGTTAAGATGGCCACCTAGCATAACACGTGTTTGCCAATGGATCCACACGTTTCATGGGTGTCCTAGCAAAACACAACTTGATAGTCTTGTGGAACCCATCATATTGCATGAACACCTAGCATAACACAACTTGTTAACTAGTAGATCAATGTAGCTTGTGAATGATTTGGAATAACACAACTTGCTAGTCCTCATGATAGCATTCTCTTGTCTAACATACATTCGAGATATGATGTTGGGTATTTGAGATAGGTTTAAGACTAAGGTCTCTTTTCCTTACTAACTCAAATCCTTTTAGTACTAACCTTGTGTTGTGTTTTTGTATTTTATGTGTGTTATTATGTTTGCATTATGTTTGTATTATGTTTGTATTGTGTTGTGTTTTTGTCATGTATATTTTGTGTTGTTTTGCTGCATTTCATAAATGTGTGTTCCTTTGCGCTTATGTTGTCTTGCCATAGGATCTTGAATTCTAGGGGCTTGTGCACTCCCCCTAGATTCATTGCCATCATATGTCTTCAATATTTGGATAGGGGTGATCCCACAACACTGATTTACAATTTTTGGCCAAACTGGACATTGAAATGATTTTTTTAAACTAAATCTTCACTTTTGGATACCTATAGCAGCTAAACCATGAGGAATTTGAAGATGATGCAAACTAGCGATTTGTGAAATTTTGTCTGTAGATTCTAAATATTTTTTTTTTCAAAATTTTTTGAATCAGATTGCACTTCTTTTTCCATCTCCTTCAAAAACTAGTTTTTAAGAGTAAACACCATTTTTAAAGAGTGACAATATTGGCTAACACATAACTTTTTTTCTATGAAGGATAAAATTATACTTTTTTTGAATTAGATTTGTAACTACAATATATAGTGCATGGAATTGGTTTCATAGCATTTCATTGAATAATTTTTCTTAATTAAGTTTCATAGCATGTGAGTTTATTCATGTTTATGCATATATTTTGTTTGTGAGGACAAACACATGTATATCTTCAATCCAAATTGAAATCAAACCTTGAGAAGATGTGCATGACTTCAGTGCTTTAAGGAAATCTGATTTGAGTTGTGGAAACACCAACATAGGGTTTGACCAAGGAAATCCCCTATATGGCACAATCTTTCCTCTCTCTTTGGATGTGCAAGTTACAAATCTAAAGAAGATTGGAGGAATATTGAAGATTATTTGATCATTGATGCATTGAAACCTTACAACGTGACAAGATACAAAAAAATTATCTCGAAAATCGATGAAGATATGACAACAAGATCTGAAAGGAAGACACCTCTGATCATACACCTGCGGTTTGTGAAAGAAGATTTTAGTTTTAGTCATCTCGACAAGGGCAAATCAATTCAAAATTCAAATTAGTCTGCTCTATTTGTTTTTGATTACCAAATTTGTCTGTCAATTTCTAGATTGTCTATTTTCATATCAGAAGAGTGAATTTTCATTGTTAGCTAGTCATATAATTGCATTTCAGTAAAAATCCATTCCAAAATCCTTCCCCAAAGGGATTCAGATCCCATAGGGGTAGATTGGCTCTCCTTTCAGGTTGTAAGTTAATATTATGCCCCTAATCAATTTGAATTCTAATGATACCCATGTTGGAAAGGTGATCAACTCTAAGTGAAGCCCTAGGGTTTCACTTTTCCAACATATCACACAGATTCCCAAAAGGGCATTTTTTTGAAGGGAAAAAATTTAATGAGGGAAAAAATTTAATGATCTTTACAACAATTCACTTTTGCGAGTGATCTTTGTCTTAGAGGCTTCATAATGGGGGTTGAAAATTAATAGAAAATGGAAGCAATATATCTCTTAGTAAACGAGATGATAAGATTATTATATGAAAGTATATATTTAGATATTGAGTTCCACTTGGATGGTGAAGAAAGGTTAGGAGAGGCAAACCATATAGCTTAATAAATTAATATCCATCTTCATCTGTTAGGATTTTGAGCAGAAGTAAATATTTTTGGTGTTAAAGTAGCACAAAATTAGGTGCATGGAAATACAAGCTTTCCTTTATTTAGTCAGGCAAACATTTTCATGATTAGGGAGGTGATTCACTAGCCCACATGGCTACTAGGATGGAGGTCGGCATTATGAGTTTCAAGGTAAGCATCAGGTATAATCATTGGATATATAGCTGGTCATGACCGATTAGCTATTTGAGTATAGAGTGCCTCAAATGAATGCTCTACTAACCTTATCTTAATATTACAAGGATTTCTCTTTCCATTCAAAGTTTTGTTGCCCCACCATTCTTCATGTTGTGTTGCTCATTGATCAAATATTATGTTATTTTCTTTCCATGCATTGTCGCCTATGGTTAGGGTGTAAAAATTGACTTTGTAATTTTCAATGGGGATTCAAAGTTTCAAAGGTTATGATCTTGAATGCTTGCTTCTCTTTCCCAAAAGTTTTATTTTCTTTTGACTACTTACTATTTTTATTTGAAATGTTTGATTTTAGGGTTTTTTAATCTTTGAAACCTTTAAAAAAGGAGGCATGTTATGGCTTGATTTATTCCAAATACTATAACTTAGTTTGTAAATTCAATTTTAAGTTCTAACATCTCTATAATGCTGCATAAGAAGCTTAGTTTTAGCTCGGGAATTGATTTTTAAAAAAAATTTGTTAACTGATTTTTATTTAGAAGTTTGAATTTTGGTGTTTTGAGGAAGGAAAGAGAATACAAAATTTACTGAAAGGGAATACAAAGTTCACTATTGTGGAGAAAATTTATTTTGTGCATATCCCACAATTATTGCATTCCATTTGATGGCACCTCTTTTAGTACAAGTTTACTTGCAAATGTATTGCATAGTAGAATATTGAAAAAGATAATTTACATTCTTTAGTCCTCAATTCTCGTGAGCTCATCACTAGGAATGACCTTCAGCCTTCCCTAAATCTTATCATTTGCTTCTACAATCTCCATATAATGCATATCTAATAATTTCCTAGGATCAATTTTGAAAGTCTGTTAGGCATTTAAGACAAGCCTCTTCAGATTCATAAGCATATACCATGAACCTCTTAAGATTTATAGGCATATACCATAAACCTCTTTAGATTTATAAGCATAGACCATGAGCCTAATTATATTACTTACAAATATTAGAACATAATTTATTTTGGTAGGTGCAAAGCTAGACATTTAGAAAATAAAAATAGTTTAAATATTCTGACAAATGGATGAGTGGCGGATATGTCATTTTCTATACAAAATATGAGGGGCAAAAATAATAAGCCGATATAAAAATGTAACAAAAAATAGCTGCATAAGATCCTTGGATAAAATAAAACCTGTATTTTTTATAATGGTGTGTTTAGAGGGGATATAAAAATATAAATTTGAAGGGTAGAAATGGTGGTGCTTTTTAGTACCCCATGAATGGATGTGCTATATCATTGTTTTTTTAAGTAAATCCTTTGGAATCTATGTGTGTGTTCTAAACATTGTTGTTGAGTTGATAGTAACTGGTAAATAAGGGTAATGGATTGGACATTTATTCTTGTTGTGGCAACAAGAAGTGTACACATGGCTTAAAATATATAGTCATATGTTCTTTCTAGCAATTGTTTAATTACATTGATAGGTATGAAGTTATAGTCTCATTGTGCTTGTGGTATAGATTCAGTTGAACTAAATTTGTCTAAGAGCGATATGCATTGACAATCACCATTATCATATTCCATTCTAGGAGTAATTTGAAAGCCAACAATGTGCATAGCTATTTTTGGAGATTTTTTTTTCATGTTCATTTATAGGATTTCTAGTCAAGTTAATTATGATTTCCATTTATCCTTAATGATTTGTCAAGTCTGTATGAAACACTTCTTTCATATTCTAAATTTCATCTATATTTATTTTGTAAATTACTATGACATCACCTTCAAATGCATCTATACTTTTATAGTTGTTGATGCAAGTTGTTCAAGAAGAGTAGGATAATAGACATAACTTCTCCTCATACTCTCACTAGGTTAGGTTGTAACCTAGGACATGTGAAATTAGTTCAAGTTTGCTTGATCAATGTTTAGGTGTAAGGTTTCACATGTTCTTTAATGTTCAAATGTGTTTATTTGGTTTGTTTGATAATGACTACATTGTTTTATTTTAATGCAGTTTATTTTATTTTTGGTCTTCTTATATTTAAGTGAATGAAGTAATTAATCTAATCAAATAAAAATGAACTAATCTAATTTAAATACTTTAACTTACTAAAGGAACTCATAATTAATTTAGTTTTATTTTAAATGAATAAGCTAACTAAATAATCAATTAATAATAAATAATTAAATAGTTACACTAAATTATATTGCTGTAGATAATTTAATATAATTAATTAGTCAAAAAAATGTAGTTTATCTAATTTCTAAATGAATGTTTTCCTTTCTCAATTTTAATAGTGAAGCAGTAAAATGATAGAAGCAACAAATTAATTTCTTCAACATAAGTAGGATAAACAGAAAAGTAAACATACAATCCTTCACATGTATGCACATGTAGATCTTCCCTTCGAAAGAAATAAATTGATTTCTTAAATATATTTGATATAACATTTAAATTCAAATTTTTGAATCTTGTTTAATTAATTTCATAAGGTTACTATTGATTTGTTCCACTGCGGAAGGTAACTAAAGATCCACTGGGAAAATCTCTTTGTTTCCTTATAGCTTAATTTTGAGAAGTCTTAGAAGGTTCCAAGAAAACACAATCAAGAAGATCTCTTGAGAGCCCATATCTCTGTGTGTTCTCTTTTGTTGTTTCATTTATATTTTTTATTTGTTTCTTGTTTAAACAAGTTATGAAATGAGTAATGAATACTTTTTTTTAAAATGTAAAGACAATGAACAAACAAAGACAATAAACAATTTTTTCTACTTATACCCTTTCTATCCCAACAAATTCTAAAATATCATATAAACCTATGCTAATCAAAATAAGCTTTGAAAGGAATTTCTAAACTACTAAAATAATCTAAATATAATCAAGTTTAAAATTCCACACTTGGGAGTTGGTTTATTTCAAGTGTAGAGAAAGATTTGGTTAAGACCATTGGGTCCTAATAGCTCCAAGTAGCAAAGTATGGGTTTGTAAATAAAATGGGAAAAAGTATACCGGGGATTGATAATAGCTAGAAGATGGTTGAATAGTGGTTGTAAATAAAAATTGGCCTCAAGAAAGACTTAATAGTGGATTGCATATTTTTCTCCAAACACTTGGACCCAACAAATGGCCAATACTGAGAGATTTATAAAAAAATTATTGAAATAAAGGAAATGAATAATGGATCTAAAATGACCATGATTGGACCAAGAAATCAAGGAAATCTTGCATTTTTGGACTTAATCATATGTTTAGATAACTTTGACAAGTTCATTGATTTGTGAAGTTTTCTATTTTACTAGTGATTTTTTTTGTGTGGTAAACACATGGTCATTGAGGAAAATGTGTTGTTTGTTGTGGTGAACACGTTTGTCACTTACATCAAGTAGAAAACACACTATTTAAGGTAGGAAGCATAAATTTTAAGCATTTTTGAACTTAAGCATATGTTAAAACTTGTATTTTTGGACTTAATCACATGTTTAGATAAATTTGACATGTTCAATACTTGTGAAGTTTTCTATTTTACTAGTGACTTTTTTGTGTGGAAAGCACATGATTATTGAAAAAAATGTGTTGTTTGTTGTGGTGAACACATGTTTGTCATTCAATTCAAGTAGAAAACATGCCACTTAAGGTAGAAAGCATAAATTTTAAGCCAAATAGACATACAAACAATGAAATAAAGATGAACACATGGGGGGTTGACATGAGGTATAAGTTGTGAACAAATTATATATTTACCCTTGAGACACCTATCAAATATCACAATTTTATGTTTTATGCCTTTAATCTTACTTTTTAAATATTAGTCATCACCAAAATTTCTTTGTAGGCGCATTTATTTTTGGTCACTTATAGTCAGATGGAAGATGATCCATTTATAAATTTTGTTAATTATATGTAATAAATTTACATTTTATTTGTCTATGACTACTAGATTGGTGTGTACATAGTTGATTGATAGGAGAGATTTATGTAAGTATTTATTGACTTAAGGTGCCTTCATACTATGGTTTGAACATTATTATGATGTATTGGAGGGGTTGGGACTTGAAATCATCATGTGTATGTAATAACTTCATACGAAGGTGAAGTTGTTATTGGTGTTCCTCAAGAGTTGTGACCCTCAAATGAACACACACTCCAATAGAGTGCGGGTTATTTTGAGGTGGATTGCACCATAATATTAGAGGATGTGCTTGTAATTCTAGGTCCTGTTATAGGTATACTTTAAACCTTGAAGGGACACACATAAATCCACAGGGGAAGAAAAGTCATGTGGTTCATAAGGTCAAATGACTCTAAGGCACATCATATTTGTATGTGGACGATGAAAATGTCTATGCAATATGAGTTTCATATATAGAAGGTCATTATTAGACTTTGTTTGCACACATTATGTTTCATAAGATATATGGAGAAATACCCCTTGCACTATTATGTATGTGTTGTATAATTTGCATGTACTTTGTGATGGGTATGTGTTGCACCTTAGTTCCTACTAGAATCCTAGCTATGGAACATGATAAATCATGTGTGAGGCATGTGGAGCCATGCATGAAACATGATGAGTCATATGTGGGGTGTGAGGGCTCACATGTGGAACATGAAGAGCCATGGATGGGGTGCAAGAACAAGAATTCACACAAGGAACATTAAGACTCGTGCAGGGGGCATGAGGGGTCATATAGAGCACTTAAAAAGATATGGATTATGAAGTGTCATGTCCTATGGTTTTATAATAATTGTATTGTAAATGCTTATGAGATTTGTATCTATAATTATAGGCTCATGGCATTGTAGAAACATTTAAGTCCTAGAACAATAGGTTAGCCATGGAGCACATGAGAAATATCATTTTCTTGTAATTATTGTGTTATTATAGCGAGTAGGGTTTTGATGGTTATTTTTTCTAAAGGGTTTCCTAGGGTAAATCTAGTGTCATTCTATTACATTTATCTTATATATTCTATTAGCATTGCTTCTCTTGTATTGGTTATCAACAATTATTTTCCTTTTAGTCACTTCTATGGGCATGCAAGAGAGCTATTAGTTTATTTATATCGTGATCTACTAGCCATCAAGGCATGGGAGAGCACAAGGTCATTAGATTTGTGATATTATTGAGTGTGTGGATGTATGACAACTTCCTTATTTATAGAATGATAAGGGAATTACATGTCATGCTAGTGAACTCCCCATGTATGAATGCATGGAAAAATAACATTGGAGATTATGTTGACGTAATGCCATATGTTTTACATTAAATCTAGCACTATTCATGATCAAAGTAGAAATTGCAAATTTATTTTACACAAGAAAAAAAGAATAATGTGACACTAAACCTTATTTATTTTGGTTCAAATATTGTAGTGAACCTGATGTAACTTGTAGATAGGTGTATAAATAGAGGCATTCCCTCCTACTTTATTAGTCAATTATTATAACCAATTGTTCTATTTTATATAATTATATTATTCTGTTGTAGTGTCTATTATGACCATTGTATATTTTTAACACTTGTGGAATTCTTCATTTATTTTATATAGGGATACTTCTAAATTTCACAACTTTAGAGTTGTACCATCTAAAATTAGATCAATGAGAGCAAAAAACCTTTTTGTAGCCCTTAAGCATACAATATTATTGAGTTTAAACAATCTTTTCCACCATGTGATCACCTTTCAATACATGGTAGAGATGAGGCTATAAAATCTAGATAATCTTGAATGCAATCATATGATAATAAAAATTAGAAGCTTTAGATGTTTCATCAATAACAAAGATAAAGAGAGAGAAGCATTATGATTTAGAAAAAATGGTTTAAAAAAACACTTTATCTTGAGTGAGCCAATGAATTTGTAAAGATAATGATACTTTGTTAATAGGTAGAAGAAAAATAAATAGGAAAAATGACCTATGATATAAGTTTCAATTAAAGTTAAATATTTTATTAATAAACATAATTTGATCAAGTAAATATATTAGTGTTTTTGATTAATTAAGCAATGCAAGGGCCTTGATCCTGTGGTTACAAAGCCAAAACAACAAAAAGAGAAATAGGTTGGGAAAAATAGCACCAGCCACCACTAGAAAACAATAACAGACTAAATAAACTAGAACCCAAAATGGCACGCATGCCAAGTATCCAAAATTGTAACCACATAACCATAATAAGCTTAATCAAAAAAAAATCCCCATACTAATCCACATAATAGTACACATACCATTAATAAGATTAACTAAAGTCTAGTAGGTACGTAACCATAACATAGCTATGATGAAATAGCAGTCTGAGATAATAAAACTAAGAACCAAAAATTTTAAAGTAGCCATAATAAACGAGTAAGAGGAACATAAAAAAGAGAAACAATGGCATTACTTAGCATTGGAAATCAACTCCCAATATTCACCATTTGGGACACAAACTCCCTCCAATAAGGGCCATCTTCATCTTCTTGGTCCTTCTTGTCTTTACTTTTCCCCATCTTCTTGAGCATCTTCCTAATCTTAGTTTGTCTAGAGATCACACCCACCATGGTGTAGTGCATGAGACCGTTGGTGACCTTCATCGAGGTGATGATTGTCTTCTCCATGTCATCCATCTGTACCTACATAAAAGTTATCCCACTTTTTCAGAAAATCAATGTTAGAATCCCTAGGAGAATTAGAGGCAATGAATTTTTTCTCCGTTTCAGTGGCCGTCTTCACAAAAACCTTGGGTTCCTCTTCCCTCCCATGGTTTTCCTCCTCCTTATCATCTTTAGCCTCCTCCAAGTCTTCATCTCCCATTTCATAAGCACTCTCTTCAAATTCCAAGTCTTCACTTTCATCATCAACTTGTGGCTCAAATTCTTCCATCACCATTTGTTCCTCCCCATATTGGTCAATAGCCTTTTGTTTACCCTTTTTATCCAATGAGGAAAACTTAGCTAAACACTCTGATCTTCGGCCCCCACTAATCAAACCCAATTTCCCTTCCTCCATTTCATCTTGTTGATTCCCCTCTTGGTCTTCATTTATGGTAATGACCACACTTTACTTTTTTAGGTCTATTTTCAGATTCTTAGCCCTCGGTGGTTCAAGGAGCAGTGACGAGTGTTTTCGCTTCTTCAGGGTGGCTTTGACCATATCAAAGTCAAAATATTTTTTCATAGAAGCCGACTTTCCAATAAGGGTAGAGGGTTTGGAACTATGAGCAACCAAGGAGGTGGCATATTACAGGGGAATTCTCCATAGGAGCAATAATCTGAGGTAGAGCCCTAGGGTTGGGCTCCGGATTAGGATTAGCAGCAACTAGGGGTTCGTCTTCCACTTCGGAATTTTGATTAGGGATGTCCTCCCTAGCATCTAGAGGGTTTCCATGAGGGTTATTAGCTAGGGCATACCTATAGAGGGCAAGCATAAGACCTTGTGCAATGGGGGAGTCACACCATTCTCAATTTGTTGCAAGGAAGATAATAGGTAAAGGGGTAGGTTAATGCGCTCATTATGGTGGATGTGGTTAAAAGGGGAAAATGATAAGCGTGGACTGTCATGTGTCTTCCCTCTAATGTGAAATATCTCATAACAAACATACTAACTAGTGCAAAAGTTGGTGAAAGTTCAAGCCGGGCATACCCATTTTGGAACCACATAAGTTTCTCTCTATCATGAATAAAATTGTCCACAAACACCTGATAGTCAACTCCACTTTTCGTAGCAATTTTTCTTCCCTCATTCTCTAGACCCGTCACCTCCATAATGAGTTGAGCAGTGACATCAAATTTCATTGCCCCTATAGTCACTTGCCCCTTTCTCTAAGAATTTGTGAATTTAGCCATCAGAATTTCATTATAACCTTTCATAGCCTCAAAGAATGAGACCATTCTTGCCCTTCGAAACAACCTCTAGAGGTCAAAATTTTTCTTGAGAGCTGAGCAATTGGGAGGTTCAATACATTTTCTTGACCCTCCCATTTTGGAACTATATAAAATTTTAGAAATTTTCTTCTACAACCATTTATTCATACCACCACAACACCCAGACACCCAACTGGCCTTGCAGAGAGCACAACATAAATTATTTTGATGGTGAACACTTTTTAAAATGTATATCAAGAACTGGCTGATAGAAGAGACCCCTAACATGGTACCTAGGACAAATTAGCATGATTACCTTTTCTGATAATAAATGTATCAAGATTTTCCATTACAAGATGATCCTCGATTAAGACGTGGGAAATGCCATTTGGCACATCAAAAAATTGTGATATGACACAAACCTTACCAATATAATTAGCCATGCGATCCTGTGTGTTCTTGGGAATGATAGAGAAATTAAATGTTGCACTTGGGGATATCTTCTTAATACTTATCGTACCAAGATTTCCATCATTAATATTTGAGCCCCTTTCATCATCAAATATAAATGTCCCCCTATACCGATCCCTTATCACAACCTTATAAGTTATAAATTTTTTCATATTTATCTTTTAGCACTTTATCTTTCATTGCCGATGGAAACTAGCTAAACTCCCATCGAGTCCATGTATTGCAAATGAGGGTTGTGTTGGCAGCAAGTTGTCAGCATATTGAAAACCTTCCTTGAACATGTGTTGGATACAACAATGAGTGAATAATTTTATAAGTTCCTTACAATTTTCAATTATATCCTTTAGTTCCCATGAAACCACAACACCACCTTTCAGTATGTCAACCATTAGTTTCAAGTCTCCTTCCATGATGACCTTCTGAAAACCAAAGTCTCTTAGCATCTTAATTCCTCCCCACAATGTCATTGCCTCATCTTTATTGTTGGTGCAGATACCCAAATTTTTTCCATATTCCACTATACAATCTCCAAGGTGATTTCTTAGCAAACCCCCCACCCCTGCAATGCTAGGATTACCTTTTGAACACCCGTTGAAGTTGCATTTTATCCATTCTCTCTCAGGACGAGTCCACACTGTAGTCTTCCTAGAGAGAAGATTAGACCAATTGATATTGATAAGGTCCTTCTTTATACCCCATTGCTGCTTGATTGTTATTTCTTTATAAGTGGGCATAAATTTTGAATAGTTGTACCCTCCTACTTCCACATTTTCCTTTATTTGAGCCTTTATTAACATACATAACTCATGACTATTTCTCTTAGTTTCCCTAAAAATCCTATTGTTCCTTTCCTTCCAAATTCCCCATGTTAAGAAAGGAGGGGCTTGGTTCCAAAGGTCCAACATTATCTTGTGGGAGTAAGGGCTAAAAGACCATATTTCAACAAATGACTTCATGGGAGGAGGGAAGACCCAAACCATGAGTAGTAGGGGGAGGAAAATGGACTAAACTTCTCTAGAGAACAGACAGTGAAATAATAGATGCATAACAGTCTCTTCTTCCTGCTTACATAGGACACATCTGTTAACTAATTGGAACCCCCTTCTTACAAGATTATCAATAGTTAAGATTCTGCCATGGGAGGATGCCCACCAGAAACAGTTAACTTTAGGAGTTAGGTTTTTTATCCACACCTTTTCCCAATGAACATCTCTACAATAAATTAGAGGTTTTTCCAATTCCTTATAGGAATTTTGACCAAGAAGCATCCAAAAGGGTTCTTAATCCACAACCATTCATCCTTCCTATATTTAGAGAAGCAAGTCACCTCCCCAATGAGACAGTTTAGCCTTTGCACCACAGGCTCCCAGTTATGCTGTCTTTGACCTCTCAAATTGGCACTCCTAAGCAGGTTGTTAAATTCAATCCATTTTGGTTCATCTGCCTCCCAATTAATGTAATCTGCCACCTTTTTGCCACAAATTCTGGTTAAACTTTATTTTAGGGGGTTGAGGCCATCTAAAGAAGAGAGAGGGGGCTCAACAATCCAAGAGTCCTTTCATAAATCAATATCATTTCCATTGCCAATATGCTTTGTCACACCCAATTTTAGCACACTTTTCGTTTTGATAAGGTGGTTCCAAAAGACATATCCATAAGGAAGATCAAAGGAAGTGAGGAAATAGCCAGGTTCTCTGTTCCTGAGGTATTTAGCTTGGAAGATCTTAAACTAGTCCTTTGTTCCTTCCAAAAGGCTCCACCCCATCTAGGCAGTGAGAGCTTTGTTGAAGAGTTTAATTCTCCTTATCCCCAATCCACCAACATTTTTTTGGGTACATACTTTCTCCCATCCAACCAGTACCAATCTATTTTTTTCTTTAGTGCCAAACCACATGAATCTTCTCTAGATTTGTTCAATTTTTTCCACAGTAAAGGCTGGGATTTTAAACAAAGACACATAGTAGACCAAAGTGTTTTGGAGAGAAGCTTTTAGCGGTTGGATCTTCCCTACTTGACTTAGGAGTTTACCTTTCCATCCAACTAACTTTTTTTGGACTCTTTCAATTAAGTGATTCCAATAATTATTTTTTAGTTTTCTAGGATCAGAGGAAGACCAAGGTAAGAATTAGAAAAAATAGCTTTCTAGCAGCCCAAGATTCGCACCAATCTCTCTTTCACAATGTTATTAGCATGGAAAAAGTATAACTTACTCTTATTATAATTGATATATTGACTTGAGGTAGAAACATAGTCATTTAATATAGATTTCCATTGGTTGGATTCACCAACCAAGGCTTCTCCAAACAAAATGGTATCATCAACAAACTGTTGATGGGAGTCATGCGGAAGAGACGAAACAACCTTGACTCCTTTCAACACTTTAGAATCAATGAGTTTTTCAATATTCTTGCCAAGGACCTCTACAACAATTATAAATAGATAGGGGGAGAGGTTCTCCTTGTCTAAGATCACGACCACATGAGCAGAAACCCTGAGGGACTCCATTCACTAAAACCGAGCACTTCGGGGTTGTAACATAGGCAGCGAGCAACTTGAGGAATCTTCCATCAATCTTGAGCTTCTTAAGAACAAAAGAAGGAATGACCAGGAGACTCTATCATAAGCCTTAGATATGTTAATTTTTAGAGCCATCCCCAAATTTTTACTTAGGTCCATTGAGTGGAGGATTTCATGGGTGGTTATGAAAACATCCAAGATTTTTCTACCTTGAACAAATCCTTTCTGATTTCGAGCTATCACTTTACTCAAGACAACTTTTAGTCTTCATGCAGTTATCTTTGAGAATATTTTATATACTGTGTTACACAGACTGATGGGTCTAAAGTCCTGCATGGATGAAGCATCTTCTTCCTTAGGGATAAGAGAAATGAACATAGAATTCATTTGATTGAGAAGCCTTCCCAATCTAAAGAAATCTCTAGCTACATTTAATAGGTCAGTGTTCACAATATCCCAATATATCTAGAAAAAGGACGAAGGAAACCCATCCAACCTCGGGGCTTTGTAAGCCCCAAAGGAAAAGACATCATGTTTAACCTTCTGGAGAGAAAGAACTCTAGTCATAACCTTTAGGTCTTTCTCAGTAATAAATTTTAGGAATCACTTGAAGGATATCATCAAATACCTGATTAGCATCCCTTGGTTCATTCTAGAAGGATGAGTAGAAGTTCACAACTTCCTTAGCAATTTCTCTTTTAGTAGTCACCATTGTGCCATCAACTTTTTAAAGCCGTCTTATCTTGTTCCTGCTTCTATGTTTCATAGTAGACTAATGGAAGAATTTGGTATTTTGGTCTCCTTCAGAAAGCCACTAAACCCAAGATTTTTGTTTCCAAAAAATCTCCTCCTGTTGACCTTAAACCATTGAGTTTTCAGGTTACTATATAGGAACGAATTTGCACTGCTCTTGTAAATTCCCCTTTTACACTCCCTACTTTAGGAAAATCAAACCCAACTAAGAAATTACACATCACCTATCTACAATGCATCCACTTGGCGCTTGTCCTTTGTGTTAGTGGGGGAATTTCTGTTGGGGACATGTGCATGGTGCATGTACGTCTACGCGACACACTGCCATCCCTGACAGATTCCTACCTCTAGAATCCATAGAGATGTTACACTCTCCATTGGTGATGAAGCGTAACGCCTCTATGTCTACTAGCCGAACCAAGAATGGATATTTCCCTCAAAATGCTTCTTGAAATGCCTATCTTTCAGATTCACTTCATCTCTTTGGCACTTCTACACACTAGTTGGATCTTTTTGAGAAATTCTCAAGCTTCTTTGTGATTGCACATGCTAGTTTGATGTTTCTCTTGAGCTCCTTCACATCCTCTTCACTTCTTGCTACACTATTGCCACTATTGCAGCTATGACGTGGTGTCCCAAGGGACTGCTTCTTTGTTGTTGTGACAACATAGAACTTACTGAGATTGCATTCTCCTCTTCATGCCTGAGGGCACCTTGATTGAGAAGGTGATATTGTTTCTTGATTTACGTAGCATAGTGTTATTGTGACTGTTCGATATACTTTCTATTATTCTCTTTATCATATTTTATATCTTGTGGATTTTCTGGCTGTCTGTGGAGGTGGAAACACCAAAGCAGAGGTTTGACTATAGAAAACCCCTATACAACCCCAATATTTTTCCTCTCTTGTCTGTGTGTAGGTACATGTTCGTGTGGAGATTGCTAGTGAACTGGAATCTTAGTGAGTTGATCTTCATCACCTTTGCTTTCACCATCTTCTTTACCATATTTTTAGTTATATCTTGTATTCTTCCATTTATCATTCTGTTTAGTTCATTAAAATTCATTGGTTAGACCGTGAGTAGGTTTTTGTATTTTTTACTGTAATTTTACACTTTCTAGCCATACAGATGCTAGCACCCCAGAGAGATGCCAACTTGCCATGTTGTCATCCCTGATCCATGCTGCTATCCTCTGGCAAAGAGTTGCTTGAGGTACGATTCGGATTTTAGAAATTGGTTTGTTTAGCCCCATCAAAATACCAAGATTAGTAGAGTGTAGAAGCACTTGAGTGTGCTCTTCATTCTCTATCTTTGACCTTAAACACTTATCCAACTTGAGGTAGTTTAGGGCATCCCTCCGCTCTTGACTCTCCATGATCTAGAGCCTTGGTGTGGTTTGTCCCCCTACTCTACATTTTGGTGAACCCAACATGAACAACGTCTATCCAATTATTTGTGTTGAGACTTTTTCTCGCATGCCTGGTGACTGTTGTAAACTTGGGTGTTGTGAGGTTTTATTAGCATCACAACCTAGTCTATGACCTCCGGGTACATTTTTAGAAGTGTACAACACCTACCAATGGAAAAGAAGGAGGTCACTTCTGACTTTACTATTGTCTTTACTACTAGTTTTTCTATAGGTTTTATAGAAGAGATGGGTTTCATTGATGAGACCACTCATGTACTACTCTAGCATCCCCTAACACCTCATATGTGGATGAGGATGATGCTGTACACATTCTTGCAAAAAACCTTTTGGCACTAGATAGGAGGTTGTTAGACCTTGTGAATCATTTATAGAAAGCACCAAATATGGAGAGAGTTGTGAGACTTGCTAGAAAAGTGAGATACATATTAGGTAAGGATTAGATGGGCATAGAGTTCTTATGTGGCCTTATTGATCTAACCAAAACGTACATCCTTTCATATAATAGTAGATCGGGTACCACCTGAGGGGAGGTGCTCGATGCCTATGAAAGAAAAATAGGTGTTTCAATGCCTACCACATTTGTATGCATGGTTTGAGATAGGCCCCTTGATCAGCATTTCCTTTGCTTCTGAAAAGCCTAACACTATAAAGGTGAGTAGAATACCCCTTGGTTTTAGCTTCACCCATCTTACTACCCTTGGCTGCGGGGGCTTCAGTGGAATGAGTGGTGGTGGCTCTGATAGAGGCCACACTGGTTGTGGTGGCTCTGGCGGTGGTGATGACGGTGGCTCCATAGGTGCATTTGGTGGTGGCAATTCTGGAGGAGGTTCCACTGGACCTTTGTCCTCTTCAAACCTTGTTCTGAATGCTCTTTTTTAGAATATGGGTCAAATACAAAGCTAGTTGGCGAATTTGTCTCAAGCCTCATCCCAGCCCATCTTTCAGCCCTTCTTCCGACACAGTCCATTGTCTGTGACAATCTTGAGTACTCCTTTCCCCACAGGGAATGGAGATTTCTAAGTTTAAAAAGTATGGTGGTAAAGGAGATCCACAGACGCATGTGTCAACTTTTAATGCCACGTGCATAGATTTCTTTCATCACGATGCTCTAATGGAAAAAATCTTCCCTAGATCTCTCAAGGATACAACACTCAAGTGGTACTGTTCCTTTCCTGATAATTCTATATTCTCATTTGATCAGCTCATAAATCAGTTTCTCTGTTAGTTCCAAGCTAACATCAATCCGAATATGACCTTCTCAGATCTCATCCGATGTAAGTAGGGAGAATACGAGAAGATAATTGACTTCATTACGTGGTACCAAGCGCTCTTTTCAAAAATTTCATATCCACTACCTAACTTGGACGTGCATAAGGTATTCATAGGAAACCTGCAACAAGCCTCGTAGGAGAAATTTTCCCTAATGAAGTGTACCCTTCTTTTGCACATCTATGTGCTGCATTGTGAGAGTATCAACAAACGGTGGTCTAGTTCGGGGGATTTTCCTGACGTTCCCGTTCTGAGGGAAAATATATTGTGTCCATTTCAGGAAAAGGAAAGGCTATTGCAAGTGTAGTTTCTACGACTAATGATCACGACCTCAGGTGCAACAAAAAGTTTACAAAGTTAGTTGAATCTTATACTTCTATTCTACAAAAGTTATTGAAGGATAAGATCATAACCTTGGAAAATCCCTGACCTTTGAAGGAGCCTTATCTTGATTGGTATGATGGGAATGATTTTTTTTAGTACCATCATGTTAATGAGTATGATACCAATCATTTCATGCACCTACATCATGAAATACAGGATTGCATTGATGACAGTACCATCCGTCTCAATGGGAAGAAGTATAATACAAATAAGTCAATAGAAAAGGCTAATAGTGAGTTTCAGATTTACATGGACCCATTTCCATCTCATTTTGTGAACTTGATTATTGACCCTTTTGATGCTTCTCCTAAAACCTCAATGTATGTTAATGTGGTTTCATCTACTCCTACTCCTCCCCCACAACCTGCGATTGGAACACCAGATGTGATCTTCACTTTGTAGGATTTTCCCTTAAACAACAAGCTCTCTCCTCTATACATTCTTGCTTGCCTCAATGGAAACATTGTGATAGAAGTCCTAGTCGACCCCATGATTTGAGTGAATGTTATTATAGAGAAGATGATATGAATGAATTCACTGCAGAGGGAGGAATATGAGAAAACAAAATCTATTATATGTACGCATGATTGTCTCTCTCTTACACCATATGGCTCTATAACTCTTTCTGTCCTAGTAGGACCTAGGGCTATGGATACAACCTTTGATGTCATTCCAAAATTTGATTTGTTCAAGGTGAAGTTGGGCATCTCGTGGCTAGCTTCCATGAACGAAATCACTTATGTTATTCACAAATGTTTAAAGTTCTCCCATAAAGGAGTCGTGCATGTTGTGCATGACATTGGATATCAGCCATTGGTATCCTGTGGGGGTTATTATTTGGATAGTTTTTGGAATGCCTCGGTTGGTTTGCTCCCTCCTAGAATGTACCTGCTTTACCAAAACTATGTAAAGTACAAAATTGGGGGCAAAAGATAGCTAAATGTTACTCACCCGGTAGCGCGATGACAAATTGCCTCTTCCTCTTGAAAGGGAAAAGAGAAGTTTTCCTGCACTCAGGGCACCACCTCTACCTCCCTCCCTAAAGAGGAAACTTAGGTTACCACTCCTAGCTTTCACATGAGGAGTCCAATGGTACCTGCTTGGAGAAAATCCAAGACTCGGGTATCTGACCTTCCTGCCTTACTCGCGGTGCCTAGGCCTGCTCTGTATGGTAAGGGGAAGGGTCCCTATGGGGTGTCCTCTATGTCTCAGCCTGCGCGGCCTCATACCGCTCTGACCTCTAAGAAAGTTAATAGGAAGAGGCCCTCCATTGAGGCATTAGAGCCTACTTCCCCCGTTGTTGTTCCATCATCATCTCAACCTCTCTCTCCTGTTCTTTTCTAGGATTATCTGCCTCCACTAGAAACAATTGTGATGGATACTTTGATGGTTGAACAGGGGCCTTCTATTTCATCTTAGCTTTCGGCCTCTAGCACTAGGAGTCGCAAGAACCACCTTACACATGAGTGCAAGCATCAGAGAAAGGATTTGGCTGCTGAGCAAGCTGCTTTGCAGAGGAAGGAAGGGGAGTCTATAGGTCTTATTTCAGCATCCACTATTGTATCCTCCTCTCTTGTCCCCTCTGATTTAGTTCCTTTAGCTTCGGTTATGCTTCCAGCTCCTACTGTGAGTGTGAATGTTTCTAACCTAAAGAGGGTGTAGGTGTTTATTGTTCCTTCGGTTGAGCCACCCCTTTTGATGTCCCTCCCGGACATCTTGCCATTTTCAAAGCTCGTGGACATGCCAAACACCTTGGTGGTGTTTGCCAGAGTTTTCTCCTCTTCCTCTGTGCCTTCTGCCTCGTCCATGGGGATCTCACATTCTCCGACAAAGCGGAAGATGGAGGATGACCTCGCTAGCAATGGGGGTTGTAAGAGGGGCTCACCTTCTTGGGAAGGCGGTTCTGCATTAGCTTGTTTTGTCTTAGTGATGGAAGAAGTTCTGGCATCCCTGAAGTTTGTCATTTCTCCTAAGTCACTCAATGATCCTAGCAATGAATCTCAGGCACCGCCTTCCTTTCCTGTTGAGTTAACACATGGAACTCCAGTGAAGTGCATGTTTAATTCTTTGGATGAGGTCCCGACCCTTTTAATGATCTTTGCGAAGTCGCTAATATTCATGCCACAAGAACTAAGTGAAGGAGACCTCGAGGGGCCTCCTTCCTTGGCTCTTGTTGCGGGAGGGTCAGAGGGTTCTCCCCTTGATATTTTTCCCTTGCAGGCTCATCTGCCTTCCCATTATAATGATCTAGATTGGGAGGCCGATGACCTCTTGGTTGATGAGGAGTAGGGAGTGCCTCTTCTTTATTTTTAGAGTAGATTGTGTGTGTGTTGGTGTTCCCCCATGCTTGTGTTATGTGTTCCTAGATGACCCTTATCACCCTTGTAGGTGCTTGGATATAGGAGTGTTATGTGTCATAAAAATTCCTCTATTTGTTACATCATTCTTCCTTTGTTATGTGTATTGATTTTCGACAATTGGGGATAATGCAAAGTGTTGGGGGAATTTAGGCTTCCCTTCCATGTTGACCCAATTTTTTATTTTTATTTCACATGGTTTGATATAGTAGGGGGTTGATGATAGTTCATTTATATATTATTATACTTATCTATTTATATTTATGAGTAGTTTTGACCCTGAAATATTAGATCGCCCTTGTCCCTTGTTCGCCATGCTATTGTCTCATTTTATTTTTTATCTTTCTCTCTTCTTTTCTTGTTTCACGATGTTGTGGTGCTCATGTGTTGTCCATCGTGTGTGCGATAAAATTACCATAGTTAGATCTTGCTATGTTCCGTGGGCCACAACATCACTTTTTCATTCTTGCTTTTCTCTCCTTAGGATGTCACGTGCCTTTGTGTTTGACACACACCATCCTAAGGGGGGGATCTCATGTCACTTTTATTTTTATAAAATGCATTCGGTGGCCAATGAATCTTTTCTTGAAAATCTTTTCAAACCATTTTTCAAAAATTGCATTCCTCAACAAGGACCCCTAGCGGAATATTTTTCCTTCATCATGGGTTTGCAAAGAAAGAACTTGAAAAACTTTCCTTTGAGGAGGAAGCACCTTCTCCTGTAGGAGAAGTTTTGACCTTCCCCTTGTGAGGGGACCTTCTTCCTTTCAAATTCCTTGATGAAGTGAACATCTTTCCAAAGGATCCCTTGATGTTGAATTGATTTGTGAAATTTTTTCTCACACTTTCAAAATGTGCATCCCTTAAGTGGAACCCTTTTCTTTTGAAGGGTTCCCGAGGGACCCCTTTGAAATATTCTCCTTGAATTTTTGACTGTCTACTTGATTTTTTGTCTGCGTGGCTGCTTTTTGTTTTCTAACATGTTTTATTTGTAGATTAACATGTTGGTTTGCAGGTGCACTTGTGAAGTTGCTTTCCAGTCCAACTTTGTAGAGTCCCCTCGCATTGGGCTTCCTTCAGGAGAGAGTACCTGAGGGTGCCTTGTTTATAGGTCTAAGGGCCTGTGAAGCACTTGCATCCTACATGATTTTTCCATCATTGGTCTACGGGCCTTCGGTGTACTTTGTTTGAATGTCCCCAAGAGAGAGTACCTGTGGAGTTATTTTCCTTCCCTGCACTTTTGAGCTCACCAGATTGTGGTCTGCTTCCTTGAAAGTTCAAGTATATATTTCTAAACCCTTTCGATCTACTTTACCAAACATTCATTGACATTTATGCTCGCTAAAGTGGGGGAAAAATGTATAGGAGAGAATTTGCACCCTCTTGAAAATTCCCCTTTTACACCCCCTACTTTAGAAAAATCAAACCAAACTAAGAAATTCCACATCACCTATCTACAATGCATTGACTTGGTGCTTTTCCTTTGTGTCGGTGGGGGAATTTTTGTCAGGGGCGGACGTCTGCGTGGTGCACTGCCATCCCTGGCAAATTCCTACCTCTAGAATCTATCGAGACGTTACACTCTCCATTGGCGATAAAGCGTAATGCATCTGTGTCTACCATTCAAACCAAGAACGACTCTTTCCCTCCAAATTCTTCTTGAAATTCCTATCTTTTGGATTCACTTCATCTCTTTGGCACTTCTACACACTAGTTGGAACTTTTGAGCAATTCTCAAGCTTCTTCATGATTGTACATGTTGGTTTGATCTTTCTCTTGAGATCCTTCACATCCTCTTCACTTCTTGCTACACTCTTTCCACCATTGGAGTTGTGACTTGGTGTCTCGAGGGATTTCTTCTTTATTATTGCGGTAGCGTAGACCTTACCAAGCTTGTATTCTCCTCTTTGTGCTTGAGGGCACCTTGATTGAGAAGGTGATATTGTTTCTTGATTTATGTAGCATAGTGTTATTGTGATTGTTTGGTATACTTTCTATTATTCTCTTTATCATATTTTCTATCTCGTGGATTTTCTGGTTATCTGTGGAGGTGGAAACACCAAAGTGGGGGTTTGACTATGGTAAACCCCTTTATAGCTGCAAAATTTTTCCTCTCTTGGCTGTGTGTAGGTACATGTTTGTGTGGAGCTTGTTGGCGAACTGGACTCTTAGTGAGTTGATCTTCATCACCTTTGCTTTCGTAATCTTCTTTACCATCTTTTTAGTTATTTCTTGTATTCTTCCATTTATCATTTTGTTTACTATGTTAAACTTCACTGGTTAGATTGTTAGTAGGTTTTTGTATTTTGTACTATACTTTTACACTTTTTGGCCGTACGGACACCATCGCCCTAGAGAGACACCAACGCGGCATGCTGTCATCCCTAATATGTATTGCTATCCTCTAGCAAAGAGCTGATTGAGGCGCATTTCAGATTCTAGAAACTAGCTTGTTTAGCCCCATCAAAATACCTAGATTAGTAGAGTGACAAAAGCACTTGAGAGTGCTCTTCATTATCTATCTTTGACCTTAAACACTTATCCAACCCAAGGTAGTTTAGGGAAGCCCTCTGCTCTCGACTCTCCATGACTTGGAGCCTTGGTGTGGTTGGTCCCCCTACTCTACAGTTACACTCTTGAAAGAAAATGTCTTCATCCACTAGCCTAGCCTCCATTTTATCCTGCAATTCCTTTAAGCTGTCCCCTAAGGATTTTTTGGTATCGAAGATGTTACCAAAAGTCAATTTGTTCCATCCTTTCACTCTTTGCTTAATTCTTCTTAGCTTCTCCACTAGGCGAAACATTGGGGTGCCAACCGTGGGTTCTGACCACCAATTCTCAATAAGGGCAAAAAAGTTAGGATGGATAGTCCACATTAATTCAAATCTGAAAGGGAAAGGGCCTTTATTAGGACAAACATTTCTTTTAAGCAAGATGGAATTATGATCAGAACCAGATCTTGGGAGGGAAGAGAGGAAAGGTGTTGAGAAATTTTCCAATTAGAAGAGAAAAGGAACCTACCCAAATTCACTTGAATCAACTGATTACCCAACCTCCTATTGGACCATGTGAACTTGGAGCCCAAAAGGGGAGCATCAAAAAGCCCAACAAAATTAAAAAATATGGCCAAATCCATCATACTTTCAAAGTAGTCATCCAATCCCCCCAACTTCTCTAAGGGTAAAAGTGGCAAGTTGAAGTCACCACCCAATATCCAATAGTCCTCCATTCTACTCTTTATAGCATCATTCAAAAAATCCCATAATTGCAGTCTATCCCTATTGAAATTGGAAGTATAAATATTGATTAAATTCCATTTTTCCAAAGACAGGTCTTCTAGGGACACCATTAGATAGTTATTTCTAGCGAATATCATAGAACCTTTAAATTTCAAGGGATTACACAAAGTGACTATTCCCCCTGAAGCCCCTTCAACATCACTCAAAAAGTAATTCACACTAGGCCATATTTTCAAAATAGCCTTGTCAAATGTCTCTTTCTGCATTTTAGTTTCTTGAAGGAGCAAGACGTCCACTTTGTTATCCAAACTACATGTTTTGATGAAAAATGTTTATAAGGGATATTAAGGTCCCTGATATTCTAGAAGAGAATCTTCATATTCATAACAGGTCTATGACATAATCCCTGGAAGTTGTTATGAGAACAACCAACATCACTTCTTTTTAGACTTCAAACCCGTGATCTAGTCGAAAGTTTTTTCTCTGCTTGAAGCCACATCACACACCGTGTCTTTATTTCTAGATTCCTTTTGATAAGGTCTTCCAACCTTATTTCCTCCTCCTACATCCGATTTCTTTTTCTTTTTTTACTTGCTTGTAGCTTGTGTTCAGTCTTTTTCATCCTCTCTGTCACATGGATGAGGAGGAAAACCTAAGATAGCCAATGAGTCATTCAAATTCCCACCATCCTTCTGAGACAAAAAAGAGATGTATCCCAAGTATTAAGAAGGGACAAAAGGATCTTTAGCGGGTTGTGACACAATTTCCCCTTCCTCCATCCCTTCCTCAACATTCTCACCAAAATCAACCTTATCAGGAGCCAATTCATTGACCACCCTTTGATTCATTTCCAACTCCTCATGAGATTTTTCATCTAGAATCTCCTCAACGACCTTTGGATTCATACCTGCTTCATTCCAAGGATTAGGATTCCTTCCATTGAAGCCACTTCCTCACTTTCCTTACATCCCATGACCAGAGAAACAACATGAGGCTCTTGAAAAGCAACATCCCGGTCCATGAAAATTTTTGTATTTGAAGGGGGAGAATTTTTAGGACTACAACATCATCCCAAAAATTACCTTCCTTATTGAGGGGGAATTTAGTATCAACCTTGAAATCCTTAATCCCAGGCTTGATTGATTATCACCATTAAACACATCTTGAGGCCTCTTATTACACGAGTCAATAAGGTGGCCGAATTTATTACATGACTAACAAAACTATTTTGCATTTTCGTACTCAAGAGGTTGGGCCCAGTTTCCATACTTTGATTTTAGGAGTACTGAGGCAGGCAAAGCAATGTTAACAACTACATTAACACAAATCTGAGCATAAACTAAACATGGGTTTTCTTGGGTTATCTTGTCAACAACTAGGAGGTTTCCAAAAGATTTGGCTATCCATTTTAAGATGCCCAACTCCCAAAACTCAAGGGGTAGCCTAGGAAGGTGTAACCAGTTTATTGAAAAAAGAAGTAGGTTATTTTTTAGAGAAAAAAGATTCCAAACCAAAGGATGAGGACAAAGGCATCTTTCCAGAAGTACCAACTGTCCTTCCTGTAGGGGAAGGGGCAGAGGTACAAGAAGGGGAACCAACTTGGGGAACAAATTTTTTGGAAGCAACAAAGGTTGGCACAATGCTAGACAAAGGAAAAATGTTTTTGGAATGGGGAGCCTTACTGCGCGCCCCCACTCAACCAACCCATTAGACAGTGAAGTCTGTAGAAATAGTGGAAATTCAACAAAAGAAAGGCGGGAAAGTTGCAGAGCAGGAGCCGAAGAACAAGAACCATTAAGGTAGTAGTTGTAAAATATATTAGTGTTTACATGAACTTAAAAAAATAATTTAAGAATGATCTTTACAATTTCTATAGAAATTACAATGAATTTACTATAAAGAAGCATAATATTCTAGGTAATTTTTTTATATTGAAAATAAAATTTGAGTGAATGATATTTTTTTTGCAATTGAAAGACTAAAATTTATTATTAACATATAAACTTGTATGGTGAATCCTTTTCTAATTTTATATTAGTATATAATTTTTAGACAAAGATGCTTTTTATTATGAAAAATAGGCTTTAAAGGGGCCTTGAAACCCTTTACAACATAAGAAATCCAACCCACAATAAAAAAACAAAAAAAATATAACTAACGAATATAGATTACTGCAACACAACAACCATTCTTTCATAAACCAAATTGAATCAACAACACCTATACAATTGTAACTAGGCTATCAACAAGACAAACAAATATGGCCAACTATGTTACCCCTGGACCCTTTCTAATGCTCTGAGAACTCAATAATTGGGTGTAGGAAGCACACACTATTGGCCCCATGGTTGCTGTTGCACCAAAAGGTCGACCTGTTAATGCCCAATACAACCACCAAACTTGACGGATCCACGAGAGGTGATTAGTCCATGTCATGAATCCCGAGGGGAGAATTGACCATTTTCCAACAACATCCCCCTCAACGCAAGCTGAGGGGATTTGAACCCGACACCTTTGGCTCTAATACCAATTGTTGGCCCGATCCAAAGGATTTTTGTCAAATTTTGAAGTGCCTCATTTTTCTCCAGAAACATCTTCATCAGAAATTATTTGGAATTTTGACTCTAATGCAATTTGAACGAAGTAAAAAAGAGCTATGGAGCCCGAGTTATGCTTGGTCAACAAACCTTCAGTCAACTCAAAGACCTAGGTCAGAAAAAGGTCAAATATCAAAGTTTTCAAAAGTGGTCAAGACTGGCGTCAATGTGAAGAGCTCGTCGCAAGCTTTTTGACGACGTTTGTTTGCCCGAGTTACAAGCAGTCAAAGTCGGCCAATCATGTGTGGACACGTGGCAATCTAGTCAACGCCACATCATCAGTCCAGTCAGTGGACACATCACTTCGAAGTCTTTGACCGACGTATGAAATTTTGATATGGCATCATCTCATCCCTCCACGTGGCAGGCCATTATTGGAAAAAGGTGGCATATTATTTTTATAAAAAAATATATAATAATAAAAAAAAAAAAAAATATAAAACAAATAAAAAATGCCACATTCTTTTAAAAAACGTGGGCTCTCCTATATTAAAGGATCTCCACCTATCTTAAAGCCCATATTAAAGCTACCCTATATTAAAGCCATGAGTTTTGTTTTAAAAGCTTTCTATGTTATTTTAAAAAAAGCCTATTTTCAAGGAATCCCTATTTTAAGGGATTTTAAACCCTTTTTATTATTATTGTTACCCCTATTCAAAAGGGATAAATTCCTATAAGATAGCAATGGGATTATTTTCAAGGGATAAAATTTAAAAGTTCTCCTTAAAAATATATACGTAATCTCCTAAGAGTTATCAAAACAAAATTATAGGGATTATTATTTTCCTTTGTAAGCCCAAAATTATAAGGGTTCTTCATTATTTATCTTGAAGAGATTTTATTATGTAACGGGGGGATTTCTTTTGGATTTACATGTAAATTTGGGAGATTGTAAATCAAGTTATTTTACACCAAATTGGGTAAAATTGGTGTATAAAAAGGGGTAAATGGGTGAGAGTTTGGAAGTGTGTTTTAGCTAATTATTTTTGTAAGGGGATTTTGGAGGAAAATTGGTGATGCATTTTTGTAACCAAGTTATTGAACTTGGGAGATAGAATTTTGGGAGGTGATTTTTGTAAGTGGAGAGTTAGGATTTTTCTTTCTTGGAGAAATCTTATTGTAACTTTGTGCTTTTGGAGAAGCTTGTTCCTAGGCACTTTGGAAGTGCATTTTTCATATTTCTTTGTAATCCAAGGGGAGTATGCCGAAGATTGTAACCGAGTTTTTGGAGGAATAATTGGATTGGTCTACTCTTTAGAGAGGGACCTAGAGACATATCCATTGTTTTTGGCGAACTCTATTATCAAACCTCTGTTTGCACTTTCTCTCTTCTCTCTCATTCTAGTTTTATCACCTTGATTTAAGCATAATTTCAATAATGTACACTTGTTTTTGAGTTTCCATTAAATTGTTTAAGTTAAGCATTCAATTATTCAATTAGTCTAGATCCTAAATCAGATCATGGCCCCATGGTTTTCGTTGCACCAAAAGGTCAACCTGTTAATGCCCAATACACCCACCAAAGTTAACAGATTCATGGGAGGCGATTAGTCCATGTCATGAATCCCGAGGGGAGCGTTGACCATTTTCCAGCACACACATGTTTATGACAACCTCTTTTCCTTCTATGAACAATATTCCATACAATGTCATCCTCCAAAGACTCAAATTAAGGAGATAGGGGAGGAAAATCCTTCGCTGTTCCCAAAGGAAAAGAAATAAGAGTTTTATGCTTATTTGAAGCATCCAATAAAGCAAGATCTATTGATTTGATACCTAGTAAAGAAGGGTCCAAAGGTGGATAAGCTGAAACAAGGCCCAAAGAAGATAATCCATCTTGAATCACAGAAGTCACTGCAACCCCCAGAGCCACGTCCCCCTCTAACACCACATCCTCAGAATAAAAAAATCACCAATTGTTAAATGTTCATGGTGGGAATTTTTCTACCAAGTTCCCTCACCTTTCTAGGGATGAGAGCTAGGGAAAATTGAAGCCAAGTATCTAATAGAAAAACATCTCTTGCAACAAAAGAGGATACCCTAACAGTCAAGTGTTCGAGTCTACGGTCTGTCCCCATCAAGTAGGACAATGTCCTTAGATAGATCCTTAAAGGTGTCAATGTCCAAGAGAATATGTGCATAAGTAGTATTGAAATAGAAAGAGTGTGGAAAATAAAAATTTCTTGTGATAAACTAGGGTAATCAGAGCCTAAATTGTTATGTATGATAGCATAATATGTTTCTATTTTAAAGAATTAAAATTTTTAATTTTAAGAAAAAATATTTTAGAATCATAAAAAACTTATCAAATATGAATAAACTAACACCTTTAAAGAACCTAACTATAGCTAAATCCATGTAATATAAAAAACAAAATAACTAAATGAAATTATATATCCACACAATTTTTTTCATTAACATAATTCAATAAATTTTTTATTAATGATACTTTAACCCAAACAAAAAAATTAATTTAATTTTGTAATTCTTGCATTTAGTTTTTATTTTTAGTGATACTAAGTTAGTCAATAATCAATTTATAGATATTTAGACATTACATTAATTAATGAAGTTTGTAGGATTCTTAGGTGTTAACATGTAAACACATTATTTCTCATTGATTTTTTTTTTTATAATTTTAAATACAGTTGAAGCTTTTTATATGCAGGTGTGGTGTCATAAGATTTTTTTTTTTTTTTAAGGAAAAATGAGTTGTAATATTAAAAAAATATTTTGTTTGATTTTCTAGTTAATAGTAATGTTTTACATTTAAACTAAGAAAATAGTGATTTTGAAATATGGGTATTTAAGAAGTTGGGTTTATATTAAGGGAAAAATGTGAGACTAAAATTTGTAAGATGAGATATGTATAAGTTAATTTTGGGCCTTCATTTTCATAACAAGTTTATTTGAGAAGTTATAATTACATTATTTCAAAATAAAAATTATATAAATATAAAAAATGATCAATATTATTTTTATAAGAAATATATATGTTCAATTAATGTAAATATGACAATATAAAGGCTCAAACATTAATTGGATTTGCTACCTTTTGATGTATAATGTTAGATGATGAGCATGAAATCTAAATGATCTTATTAGTAAACCTAAAACAATTTTGGATAAATACAAAATTTAAGGATAAACTTATGGAGACATATTTTATAATTAAAGAATAAAGAAATTCCTTAGAATATGAGTATATATCTTGATATATTTGTTAGTATGGAAACAATTAGTTAAAAGTAAAATATTAGCTCCTAGTCTTGGTGAATTGACTATGTACTCTTGTCTAACATAAAAATTAGTTACATCATAAAAGATGGCAACTTGTTCACTAGGAAACAAACTTAAATGAACTACTTTGTAAACATCCCTTTTGTGGAGGAACACTTTTATTTCTTAGAGATGAATGAAATGCTATAATAGGTCTTAAGTTTATGTCTTATAGCTAATATTATTCTTTGTCTCTATGTTATTTGTGTTGGTTTTTGTTAGTTTTTGATGTGGCTTTCCAATTCTCATGAGAACTTGTTTTGTATGAATTCTATTTTTGGGACATGTGCTTTTGAGTCCCATTTGTAAAAGGGTTTGGGTTCTTTCAAAAACTCACTTTTATCCTTGTAGACACTTAAAAATGTCTTGAATGATATCACACACTCAAATCTGATATACTAACACCGTTTCATCCTAAAACCCACCCTCTTTTCGCTTAATTGATTAAATTAGCCTAGCTATTTAATTAATCACATCATTTTTCATCTATTAATCTGATTAATCTAATTAGGTTAATTTCTCCCCCTTTTCGCACTAACCTTTAATCTTGTTAAATTGGATAAATTAAAATATTTAATTTAACACCCTAAATCCTCCCATTTAAATTAAATAATCTTAATTATTTAATTAAATGTCATTTTGACCCCTTTTCATTAAATAGGTTAATTATTTAATGAATATCCTAAATTCCTGTAATTCGCATAATTGAAACTTTGTTTTAATTGTCAAATTACTAATTAATTCTAAGTATCCCACTTGCAAGGGAATATTTCTTGAGAATATTCCTCCTTTGCACATTCCTCCAAAAGGGAATATTCTCATGGAATATTCCTTCCCCTTTTTGCACCTTAAAATTTGTTTTTGATTAACTAAATGCTAATTTTCCTTATCCATGAGAATATTCTTTGTCTTCACTCATTTGAAAAAAGGAATATTCAAGTCCTTATAACAAACTTTCAACAAGCTTCTTGAGCAGGCTTTAAAAGTGTTTCTTTGTATGATTGTGAACTGTTGATTAGATATCAACTTGCATTCTCAACCCTTGATGTGAATCCATGATCCATGCCTCCATCTTCCTTCCATCCTGACCATTGATTGATACTTTCAATCTTGACCATTGGTTTCCTTTTGCCTATTCTATAAATAGATCTTACACCCAATGAATAGGGATCCACCTTTTCAGATCAAACTTATGCTATTGAAAATCACTCTCATTTGCATCCATGTTTTATGTTTAAAGTAATTTTAGGTTAATTTTCATTAGCTTAGCATCCATTAATGACTTCCATGGTAACTTAGTTGCATACATTTAGTATATTTTTGAATCCAAGGTTTGCATATCTGAATCTTGTGTACATTTAGAATAGCTTTGCATACACTCACATCAAACATCTTAGCTTTTGTCATGTTAATTTATCTTTTATCATGCTTTCATTCATCCTTTTCATCAGTTTTAATCGATTTCAATCAATAAAATCGATTAGAAAGGCTCATATTATCTAAGGGATTGGGAAAGGGTCGTCATTCCACATCAATGCGACACCACTCCCCCAATAGGATAAGTTTCAATGTCTTAGAATAGATGTTTTTCAAGCTTTCATGTTTTAAAATGTTAGTTTTAATGGCTTCTTCAGTTTTATTTACATTGAATATCTTATTGGGACTAATGTTTAGTGGATTAAATATGCTTCGAATCTGTATGGATCAAGTGTAGTTAACCTATACTACGCCATTGGTCACATTTTGGTGCTAGAAGGAGGGCTTGAACCAATCAATCTAACAAATTTCTCTTTATATTTCCATTTTCCTTGTGTTTGCAAATTCAACGATGCTATTGAAGATTCATTGACGCATATGGGATGCGTCACTATACAGCGACACACTTCAGTTCAAATTCAATGACGTATAATTAATTTGGTGACGCGCTATTAAATTTCATTACTACACATTAAAATAGCGACGCTTAACTTATTTTTTATCGTGACATGAATTTTACTATAGTGACACATTCGATTGGGCGACACTATTGATGTCACTATTTACTACAGAGCGACACATCCAAATTTTCAATATAGCGATGCGCTTGTGATATGGCGATGCATCTAATGGAAATTCAGTGATGCAATTGATTTCATTGGTGCTATTTGTGATAGGTCGAAATAGAGCGTTAGAAATCAAGCAACAACTAAAAGAGTGCAAATAAACAACTTAAAACAACCTACACCTCAAGATTAGCCTAAGTTGGAAACAATGCAAGACAAAGAAACGAAATGGAACTTTATACCTTGCGTTGAGTCGATCCTTTGGTTGGCCCTTCGATCTTTGATGTGTATGCTCCTTGGATGGCAAGTAGATGCGAGCAAAATGGAGTTGTGAGGATGAGTGCAAGTGGATGAACACAAGAAAATGGCTAAGTAAGAGTTAAGAAACAAAACTGCAAGAGTTTGGCTAGCACAAATGATCTCCCCAAAATGAGAGAAAAGAGGGGGTATTTATAGGATTTTTGGAAAATCCTAGGGGAAATGGACGGTTGAGATTGATCCACCAAATATCAAGATGTAGGGCTAAGGTGAGTTGAAAACTCACAAGCCCTCACATCTTGACATGTGGCATGTGAGATAGCCCTAAAAGGTGAAGTGGACATGAGGTGGAAGGAGAAGGACATGACATGGAGAGGGGTACAAAGTACCTTGGGATTGGACAAGATCTCCTCATAAAGGAGGTACTTGTCCCCATGTGGGTGAGAGGACAAGTGGGGAATTAAAAATTCCTCAAATATCCTTATGGGGAGATGGGAAAGAATTTTAAATTCCAAAGGTTGCATTGGGGGATTAAAAGGTGAATTAAAAATTCACATGGGGAAGAGAGGAGCCTAGGATAAATAAAAAGGAATTAAAAATTCCTTGGGGGATGGGGAGAGTTGACTAAAAAAATGTGATTAGGATTGTGCAAGTACTTGATTAGATTAATTAATGAGGATTAGAAGAGGGTTAGATCTCACATGTGACTTGATGTGACAAGTCAAAGATCACATGGGGAAAAGAAAAAGGAATTTAATATTCCTTGGAAGGATAAAAGGAATTAAAAATTCTTTGATAGGTTGATTAGGCTAGTTAGTGAATGATTAGAGGATGGTTAGGTGGCTAAGAGAGATTAGAGGCCAACTTGCAAAAGTTGGAGGATGTGACACATCCTAATCAAGGATTAGGCATGTGCACACCTTAATGATGGGATTAGAAGAAGGATTAAGATTAGATAAAAATGATGGAGGATGTGACATGAGGAGGAATTAAATAAATGTGATATTTATTTAATTCAATTGATGGAAGGAGGATTAAAGAGATAAGGTATTATTGATTAAATACCTTAGGGATTTGGCAGAATTAAAGATATTAATTAAATAATAGGAGTATTACTTAATTAACAAAAATAAGATGAAAGAGGATGAATTTGGATAAATTAAGTGTCCAAATTTAGACATCTACACTATTTACTGGTAAACAAAACATAAACTAAATTTTGACATGTGTTTTAATTTTTTGATTTCATCTAGTTTCTAACATGTCACTAACTTCTGGTTTTTTTTTTTAAGGCTAACTAGTTTTGCAGGTTTGGGAAATAAAATTTGAAGTGAAGGAGCATATCATCATTTGATTATCTATTGTAACAAGTGTTTTTTACACTTATGGGGAAATTAGAAACCATTTATGATGCTTTACTTCACGTTTTAGGACCAATTAAATTTCCTTTGGGTTTAAAATTAATACTCAAATTGGTTAAAATTGAACCCTCACATCCTCATTTTGCAATGTTGGTTTAAAATTGAATAATCTAAAACACTTCAAATTGGTGCTTAAAATGAATTCATTATGCTTGTCAAGGTTAAAATGAACATGTGTCTGATTTTCTTGTGTGTGCTTGTTGTGCGCATCCTCTCCCCTTGCGCTTTGTGTGATCTTGGGTGAAGAGAAACACACAAGTATACCTTTTCTTCTTGGAAGTTCCTATCCTCTCCCCTCATGCCTTTTGGAAATATTAGGTGATGAAAAACATTTTAAGCTTCAAACATATGTTAACTTTAGAGGGCTTGCCTCCCAACTTGTGAGAGGAAAAGACCCAAGCGGTGCTTTCTTTTAAATCCACTATATAAATAAATAGGTTGTGACTAAAGTCATTAACCAACTAGTGTTTTTGTCCTATACCGATGAATGTCTCCTTTAGTATCCTTGTGATGCGTCAAAACCCTTAGATATTTCTAAGGGCTGGAAGGCCTCTTAATTGAGTGAATCGCTGCATGCATAGCACCAGTTTATCCTGAAAATCATGATTATGAACTTTGTTATTAGTGGCTCACCAATTTTACCTCCGAAGTGTATTTTGAAGTAGTGCATTGGAATAGCACCATTCCAAGAAGTTACCATGTTTGGTTTTTGGTTGAGGCAATAAAGCAAATAGGGAAGAGACTCTTTTGCTTGGCATGTCAAGACATTACATTTCCTTGAGATAGCCTATTTGTCCATTCCATCTTGATAGATTAATCATCTCTTAGGGGATGGTGGTATGCCTACTAAGAAATATACACCCACTTGAGCTAGGGTTGTGAATGCTTGTGAGTCAGTTAAATACTTTTCTTGGTTCCAAAAAATTGCAAACAAACATCAACAAGTCTTTTCAAAATTTCAAACCCTTTGGTCTAAGCATGGATATCCTTTGAAAAATCCTTGATATTGATGCTTTTCCTAAGGATTCTATCCTTAGAGACTTCTAAATATTTTAGCTTATATCTCAATCCATACTTTCCAAAGTCAATATAGGTAACTATGCCCCTAACTTCATGATTTTCACATAATGGACTTTGTGAAATGAATGATGCTTTTGACATACACATTTAGTTTGAAACTTAAGAAAGAGAAGTGTCTGTGGTAAAAAGAAACTCATTAAGAAAGATAAATTGACAAATTGAACCCCACATGACCATTTGGCATCCAATCGCTCTGGTTCAGCAACCAAATATTACGTGAGCTATCATACAACCAAACTTTGAACTAATTGAAGGAGAACAAACATAAATAATAAGTAGTTTGAGGAGCTCCACTTTTGAAACAAAGGAAACACCAACCCAATGGAGAAACACAACATACATCCTAGACGAACAAGAACAAAGAGTCTATATTGTGGCCGAAAGGCCTATATTACCACCTCTTGTGTGGTAATAAATATCCTATTTTCATAGTCTTGTGTTTGTCTTCATGATCTATCGCAAAATAAAAATCCCCAAGAGAAGGTCTAAATTCTACCACTTCAAACTTAGACATCATAGTTCAAAGTATATCAGAAGACGTATCTTAAGGAATCACCACAATCAAGATAGAGCAATAAGGATATTTTATCTATTCTCTTTAATAGACGAACCAGATCTACACATTTCATAAGCACTTCTCATTTAATCATTGAGTTCTTAGGGTTTGAACACTTTAGAGATGTTAGGTCTCAAAAACACTGGTTGAAAAAAACTCAAGAGGTTGCCAAGCTCTTGGTATGTTTTAGGCTAACGAACAAGGCCAATTGGTGTATTTGAACCTTCTTCTCTTCAAGCTCTGCCAAACCTAGGTGGGTGTACCTATGCAAATGAAGTAGACTTAAACTATGTGTTTCCTACTTGAGAAATCTATCCACAATGGAAATTGAAAGTGGAGAGATGTAAGCCTAATTTGGTATAAATTATATAAGCAATATCAAGGTAAAGTTTATTAATATGTTCAATTAATAGATGTAAGGTTTTGAAAATAGATTTAATAAAATTAAATGATGAAATGGGTAAGACCAATGCCTTGTTGGGTAAGTGGAGTCAAATGAAGATCTAGAATGTATGACTTGTATTGGCTATAAATCAAACTGTTTGGCACACTTATGTTGGTTTATATCTTGTATAAACGTGTAGGAAAGTGATTGAAAAACTCTACTTATGGATCCAACTGACACAACCAGGTTACTTATGATTCATCAAAATGATTTTAATCCTTGCTTGAAAGAACCAATTGAATAAATCACACAGGAACAATAGATGATACCAAATCAGAGACATAATGGCAATCCTAATTATATGGCTCTTCTTACTGATCCAAATAACATTTCTAGATTAGTGTGATTCACTAGAAGGGTTTTAATTCTTTTAAAGAAACCAATTAATCACACCACACAAGAACAACAAATGTGCTTTAATAAATTGAATATATCTTTGATACACCAATTTAAATAAAAAGGAAATATTAAGTTGGAGACAACCAAATAACTATATATTTTTAACAAAAAATTGATACCAATATGAAGCCACATAATCATAGATCTTTCATTGATTTCCTCAAAATTATGCTTGCAACATAGTCTTTCAAAATGTAAACATCATGGAAGCCTTCTACTATCTATCTATCCCTATTTTCCTATTATCTTCTCCTATATCATTCTTTTGGTCTTGGTCTCTCTTATATATACGAGAGGCAACAAGCTTCAAACCAAAACACACGTCCTTTGATAACAAAACATGATTTTAGAAACTAAACATAATTTAAGAAAATAACACAACTGTAGACATGTGCACCAATCCGTTAATCTCTGAGTAAAATCTGGTGGTCACCTAAGACCTATTCAAAGCTTTTATTGTATAATAGGGTCCACATCATTACCACCAACCGATTTTGATTATTTCTTAGTTGTGCCCGGAATGTCTACTGCCTGATTGATGAACAAATTGAATGCTGAGAGGTGATGGGTGTATTCTTGCTCTGCATGAGTTTCTGCAATGGATATTATTTCTTTCATATCATACTCCATGCACATGAATTTCTCAATTTGTTTATGAGCATTTTGCAGAACCATATCCTCATCATTGATTTTTTGCAATGCGGTTGTTAGATACCCTGTAAATTATTCTTTGCAATCATCCTTCTCTTGAAGATTCCCTCTATCATCATGGAGTGTAGGAATAAAATTAAAGCACCCAAGATCCTCCTTGAATCTACGACGATATTGGTCATGAGACTCCACCAAGCTATTATATCTCTGTAGTATTTGCTCTTTCAGAATATGTTTATCCAAAAGTTACTTCTTTTTATCAATCATTCTTCCTTGCAATTTGATATTCTCCTCTATTGCTGATTGCACTTTCCTGAACACACTCCAATAATCATCAGCTTGCTTCATTATCTTATTGAACCTTTCCTTGATTATCTCGGACATAGTGTTGTACTTAATGACTTTCATTTCCTTTTCTAGTGCCTTACACTTTTCTTGGGCTTTCAAATGAGATTTTTTCTAATAAGACACATCAGCTAATGCATCTAATACTCTTTTATCCTTTTCGAGCCATGGGGAGTACAATTATGAAGTAGAAGAGGAAGATGCCTTCTCTTTTCGATGTGCTAACTCCCTTTTCAATTTGTCATTTTCTTTGACCAATTTTTCAATTTGTGCTCTAGTGAATTTTCCCACATTGATATTCAGTTCTACAATTTCCAGGAGATTAGTGTCCCCAACCCTTTGGACCAAAAAATGTCCAAAAACTTCATTTGGATTATCAATCACTGCCGAACTCTTTTCATGAGGGTATAGTGACCAAATAAGAAAGGAAGCTTCATCTGGATTATACCTAGACCCTGAATATATCTTGTCACTAGCCTCATCTGTTAGGTTCATTGTTGTATCCCCTCTTTTTTTGAAACTATTGAACACAATTGCAGAGCTAATATCCCATCCTGGTAGAAGTGATACCCCAACCTCTTGAAGTAATTCTCTACCTCTTTTAGGGGTGATAAATTGCATCTCCTTGTCAACTTCCCTTTTCAATTCCTCTAAAGCAACAAATTCATTTTCAAAAGTAATATCTCGCTCCTTTTTTCTTATTTTCCTCCCTTCATATTCATAGAAAAATGATTTGAATTCAAGAGTTTTAACAAAGTCATGATTTGAAATGAATTCCTATCCAACCTTGACCCTAATATCATTAGATCACTCATCTGATGCTTCAAATCTTATAACATTCCTTTCTTGAGGGGGCTCATATTGTGTAATCACCGGGGCCTTTATTTGCTCTACTTGTTGCTCCCCTTCACTATTCTTCTCATCACTTCCTTTGTTACTTTTTTCTTGTTCACTCTCGTCAATAGAGAAACATACATAAGGAGTAGGTTGTGAGGGTATGTGATCTAAAGGTTCCACATCTTCAGCCTGTACTCTTGTATAATTTGTATTAGATGTATCAAAAACATATGAAGGCACATTTTTTACTATTTCATTCTTGTGAGCAATAAGTTCCTCAATCCTAGCCAAGGGATCCTGTATATCACCAAATGCTTTTGAATATGATGGGACATTATTTCTCTTCCAATCCTCCGCGAGCATAACTTTATTGTATGAGGCCATTATATCACTAGTGGAAGCTTCATCTCAGTTCTTGATCACATCATCAAGCACAAACCAATGCTCATACCTTGACAACCCTTGAGTTAATCTTGCTTGATGAATAAAGCTCTCTGCATTAGATTTCTCTCTTTCATACCCAAGAGGAAGATTGTAATGGGCTAGTTTAGCATCAATTTCCTCATATCCTTCATTTGCAGCCACTGTAAAGTCTCCAAAACAAAGAGTGTTGGGCATGAGTGATTGCTTATTATGAATCTTGAGGTACTTAGCATCAGATTTAGCCAATTGTCGTACAATCTCCAGATAAGAAACTCTATTACGAACTACTTGGGGTAGCAAATATGGAATCCTCTCAAACCCATAGACTCTTATTACTATGCAGTCAGAAAAAGCATACCAGTCTCCCTAATTGTGGTATACTTTTCCTTTTGGGTCATTCTCCTTTGGTCTTAGAAATATTTGTACCTCAGGAGACAAGTTGTGATCATATGAGTATCCCAGTAGCTTCATTAGTGGTTTACAATTTTTTTTTCAAAATATAAATAATGAGACCTTTCACATCGACTATCCTATAGTGCAGTCCACATCTGTATAGGTTTGAAGTTT
>VDFB02018180.1:0-41233 GCA_007258455.2 Sequoia sempervirens
CCCCTCTCCCTCTCTCCCCTCTACCCTAAACCCTTGTACACCCCCTACCCTTTATCTCTATCCCACTCTCCCCACTCTCTCTCAGAGTCTCTCCTCCTACCCTCTCCCCTCTCACCTTAACCCTTAAACTCTCCCTCCTTACTCCTCTCCCTCTCTCCTCTCTACCCTTAACCCTTGTACACCCCCTACCCTTTATCTCTCTCCCACTCCCCCCTCTCTCTATCAAGTCTCTTCCTCCTACCCCCTCTCCCCTCTCCCCTCTATCTTAACCCTTAAACCCTAAACCCTTGTACACCTCGTATCCTTTATCTCTCTCCCACTCCCCCCTCTCTCTCTAAAAAGTCTCTCCCTCCTACCCACTCTCACTCTCGAGCTCCTCTACCCTTAACCCTTAAACCCTAGGAACCCCTACCCTTTATCTCTCTCCCACTCCCCCCCTCTCTCTCTGAAGTATCTCCCTCCTACCAAGGATTAAATTTGATGGTCGACTTTGCCTGTCAACAATTTTTTTAATGACGGTTATCTATTCAAGGGTGCCCTTAAAACATTATGATATATCTTAGTGTATGTAAAATTATATATAAATCAAACATATATATCATTATAATTCTATATAAATTTTGACAGTCTATCAAAAATATCTCCTTTTATCTGATACAATCTTCTTAAAATTTTGATTGTATTCTACAGCAAAAATCTCTAAATATGGTCATATGGCCATCAAATTTAAAAAGAATATAATTAATATTTATATTAATATTAAAAATTAGTTTTTAAAAGGTGTTCGACCGAACATATTGTGTGGGTTCGGTCGAACAAGGGTTCGACCGAACATTATTTTTTTGTTCGACTGAACACTTGTTCGACCGAACCCACACTTTTTCACCCTCCCCCCCTGAGGCACCAAAATTGCTCAGAATTTTGCACTTCGAAGCTCGATTTGAGAATGAAAATGGAGATCTCAGAAACCCAACTAGTATCAGGTTCCCCTCAAAAAGAGCTATCCAATGAATATAATTTTAATATGTTTCAATGATTATATTATTTATCTGGTTTTTAAGTTTTATTAAATATAGGTTTTTCACCGAAAACAAAACTCTCTGTTCTGCACAAGTGGAAAAATAAAAGATTATGAAAAAAAAAATTAAAAAATATGAGTGCACCAGATATTGGAGTCCTTGATCCAACAAAAAAAATTCGATACATACAGTAAAAGTTATGCGTTATATGGTGTGAGTCACTTTTTAAAAATGCTATTTTTTGAAAAAACCAATTTTCGTGGGAGATGGAAAAAGAAGTGCAATCTGATTCCAAAAAAATGAAAAAAATATTTTTAGAATCTACAGACAAAATGAATCTACAGACAAAATGTGACAAGACTCTAGTTTGCATCATCTTCAAATTCCTCACGGTTTAATCGCTATAGGTGCCCGAATGTGAAGATTTTGTTAAAAAAAAATATATCAGTGTCCAGTTTGGCCAAAAATTATAAACCACTATTGTGGGATCACCCGTCACTGGCATAATTTTTTTTCATAGTTTCATGTATAGAAATGAAGATTTTTAGAATTAAACTCTAAATAATGAGGGTATGAGATAATGAGGGCATGAGATTATACAAGGTAGAATGAAAACCCCAACGTGGGTATAGACAGGGTTTCTATGAAAGAAATCCTATTGAATTTGTATATATGAAACCATATTAGAAGAAAAAGAGTCAAAGTAGTGGTCAAAACAATGAGAGGAGAAAGATCCCTCATTGATGGGGTTGGTGGAGTTGAGTCCCAGAGCAAGCGAAAAAATGTCAAATTAGAACCACCACAACATGGGTGGTTCAAACTAAACTTCAATGGGGCCTCTAGGGGAAATCCAGGTATATCAAGTGCAGGTTGCATAATCTAAAACTAGGAAGGAGAGACAATTGGTAGCATGTCAAAAAAACTATTGTAAACGATGATTTTGGATTTCCCACACAATGCTTTACTCCTCCTAGGGTTTTCCACCTAAGAAGGAGAAAGGGGATGAATGGGGTCCAAAATGCAAGGGTTTACACTCAAAGTTAATGTAAATGAGATGTATTATGTCTAATTAAGATGCTCTAATGATCTAATTTGAAAATGAAATGATCTAATTATGCAAAACTTAGAAAATGTAAAGTGCTGGAAAACACAATGTGATATGCAAAAATGCCTAAAAATGCAACTAAATGATGAAATAATAGAATAGAATGAAAGAAGTGCACTTGGAATCTGAAACTTAATGTTGGGAGATTCTGGAATCCTAAAATTTTGACTGAAAATGCTGACTAAGACACTTACGCTAGGTTGGGCGACTTAGTCCTAGTTTCGGGAAACTTTGTCGAAACAAGAATCTCCCAAATGGGTGTCCAAAAATGTCAAAATCACTTTTCAGGCCTGGAAGCAAGACTAATCCGCCACTAGTGGCGACTTAGTTCTCCTACAGATTTCGGGAATCTCGAGACATAATCTTGTAGCCTTAGGTCTACACTTTCTTTTTTGACAGGTGTCCACACTTGATTCTATAGAAAACGAGGTAAAAAGTCTCTCCAAACTTGAATTAGGGTTGTGTTGACTTGATTGACTTTGAAGACTTCTTGATCACTTTTCAACACCTATTGCTTAACAAATCTGCATACAAAAGTCTGCAAATACACATGCAAAAAGGGAAAAATGGTTGAGGGTTAAAGAATAGGGGTTTGTCTTGGTCAAACCCCACTTTGGTAATCAAACCCTAAACAATGAAATGAAATGAAAGGAGAATGATAAATAGATAACATGCAAATTTCATAAACTTACCACACCTTTGATGTTCAAAATCTGAAGATATGTAATGAAGTGCTCCAATGGATTGACTTGATAATGCTTGATTGCTTGAATGCTTTGTAAAATTTTATGCCAAATGAATGCAAGCGATTGTATGAGATTAGGAGCTAGGAGATGTAAAATTGAAGAGAAAAGCCCTTATTGATACATGAATTTACTAAAATTTCCCGAAAGTAACACATCACAGGCCGACTTCAAGGGTTAGAGGACAAAATCCCGCTAGAAATTTAAAATTATTTTGAGGTTTGTGCTAAAAAGGACTAAGTCACCCCTATTGGTGACTTAGTCCCACTTAAGCGTGAAAGTGGGTTACAACACTTTACAACACTTTAAAATAAGACTTGGTAAGTGTTAAAGAGAGGTTATTCAAGAGAATTATAATAAAGGGTCTTTGAAAAGTGTGAAAGTGGGTTACAACACTTTACAACACCTTTACAAGACAACCTAGAAGTCTTAATGATTTATAAGGGTCCAAGACCTAATGTGAACGTGTTGGCCACATTACAACATTAAATCTAAGAAAAATCAAGCCAAAGTCCACTAGAAAGACTCAAGGGAGCATAAAAATGCCAACTATACATTTTTTGGTGACACAACTGCCAAATGGTACTAATAATGAGGTCAGATTGCAGACTCTCATATAAGATTACAATTATGCATTAAATTAAATTATGAATAAAATTAAAATTAAACAAAATCAAAATTGAGGGAGACTTTGTTAATGCGATAAGAACAAAAAAATGTAAAAGGATGGAAACGGCCGGGCTTAAACATCACACACTAAGCGCTGACAGCACTTAGGTGGCAATCATGTGGGCCCCACTTAAATCGCATCTTTTCCTTTACCGTAATTTTTGTATTGTTTTCATTTTCGTATTCGCCGATTAAGCGGGATTTTATTTACTGTTTCCTTCGTTAATGAATTATTTTCATCCTGCATGAGCAAGTAAGTTTTATGGAAATTTGAGTGAATTGCAATTTTAATTTTAAGAAATATTTGTTATTTAACTATTTTTTAATTAAGTGTTATGAAAAAGAAAATAAAAATGTAAAACGTGAAAGCAATATATATCAATAATTTTTGAATATTTTTGAATATTTTTGAATATTATTATTATTATTATTATTATTATTTAGACTACCGGTAGTGCTGACGCAACACGCCCTTCGGTACCACGAGGGTGGGGGAGACTAGACCTCATGACCAACCTCCTGCAACATGAAAGATTTAACCAACCAATCTAGGGCCCCAACCCCATTTTTAATATTATTTTATATATAATATTTTTTATAATTATTTTAAAATTTTATAAAATATTTGTTATCTAAGAAATGATCTTTATATTTATGTATTTTTTAATTTGAAATAATTTACTTTAATCAAAATTTAAATTTTGTGTTTCTTTTTTAAAATAAGTTTTATGAAATAGAAAATAAAATATTATGGATTTTTTAATCAATTATTGATTAGTTCTAACTATTCTTAAATGTTATTTAATTTAATTATCATTTTTTGTTTTCTAAATATTATAAATAGTGATAGATATAATTTTTTACTCACTATTTTTCAATAAATATGATACTTGCATTCTTATGGAAAGACAACTTAATTATATACTTTTAAAATACTATTTTGAAGTGATATTATACAACTTTTTAGGAACAATGAAAAAATATACTAATAATTCTAGAATATTGGCAAATCAACTATTGACAATTGTCATAACATTCCTACATCATCAAATTTTGAGCTAAGTACTATATTTAAATTATTTCAATATTTATATTTGACTTAATATTTATTTTAGCTAACAATCGAAACTCTAGTATTTAAATTAATTAATACTTAATTAAAAATATTTATTTAATTAACCTAAATACTTTAAATATGAAGATTTGTTAGTATTTTCTTCATGTTTTCCTAAAAGATTGTGTAATACCATTTGAAAACAATAATTTAAAAATATATTAATTAAACCGTCTTTCCATAATCATATAGTATCATATTTATTGAAGAATCGTGAGACAAAAAAATATTTATCATTATTTCTAATATTTAAAAAATAAAAAATATAATTAAATTGTATAATTTTTTAATAATTAAAATTAATCAATAATTGATTAGAAAATCCCCATTGTTTTATTTTCTATTTAATAAAACTTGCTTTAAAAAAAGACACAAGATTAAAAAGTAATTTTTTTGAATAAAAAACCATGAATATAAAACACTTCCTAAATAACATTTAAAACAAAAATCAAAATAATAAAAAATGTTAAAATAATTATATTTAAAATAATATTAAAAACAATTAAAAAATTTGCTATTTTTTTAATTTTTCAAGGAGAAGGGTTTGTTCTATATTTGGTTTGATTATGTAAGTTTGCATTATGAATTATATTAATAATGAACAAATGTTTTAAGTTTCAATAATTCTTTTCTACAATTAATTCAAACTAATTAGTTTATACAATGGATTTAAAATATATCTTGGATTTTCAAGCTTTTGTAATATATTGTAATCTCTTGATAAATTTATTATGGTAGTTATAACAACTTTAAAAACTTATTTATAATTCTATTAATTGTGTTGTTGACAATTTTAGACATACACTCTTAATATAATATATAAAAAAATATATTAATTTAATTATAATTATGTTGAGTAACATTTTTCTTTTAGATCGACAGCATTGCGCAACACACCCTTAGACCTCATGACCAACCTCCTACAATAGGAAAGATTTAGCCAACTGAGTTAGGGCCCCCATGTCAACATTCTTAATTTACATGAACTAGGTCAATTTTGTGGTTGCAGATCTAATCTCTAAAATTTAAAATAATTAAAATTAAAATTTTACCTTTGTCAACCTTTACACTACTTATTTTGAGCTAACCTAAGACAAATTTATGTTTATTTATGCATTTAGTTGTTTTCATTATGATCTCTCAATGATGGAGATCATTAATATATCTTAGGGAATTCTTATTGAGCACAAATGATGTCTTATATTTTGGAGAATGAAAAAGATCTAACAACATTTACATATATCATTTTAGGAATACTGAATATTTTTCATATTTTTCTTGATTATTTCACTTAGAGATGAAAGCTAGTTTATTAGGGGTTGGAATGGGGAGAAATTAACCCCTATGATTCAAAAATATTAGGGGCTGGAATGGGGAGAAACTAACTCCTATGATTCAAAAATTCAAAGGTTTTTATAAATATCATTTGTCCTTATGCACATTTAGATAGTAAAAGTTGAGACAAAATGAATTCCAATCTATTCCATATTCTTCTTCTAGAATAGATATGTGAATCTTAAATTAGGTTTGCACACAAGTTTAGGAACACATACACAAAGATCAATTTTCTAGTCAAGTTATCCAGATAGTATTTGATTGTAGAGTCTAATATCTTTGTTTAAATCAACTATTGACAACCATTTGATTGCAGAGTCTAATATCTTTGTTTGAATCAACTATTGGCAACCATTGTAACATTTCCACTTTTGAAATTTTAAGCTAAGTACCATTATTTAATTTATTTTAATATTTATATTTGATTTAATACTTATTTTAGGTAACAACCCCAACTCTATTATCTAAATTAAATAATACTTAATTAAAATATTTATTTAATTAACCTAAATAAATATAAAAAAATATTAGTATATTTTTTTCATTATTCCTAAAAGATTGTATAATATCACTTCAAAATAGTATTTTAAAAAGTATATAATTAAGTTGTCTTTCTATAAGAATTGCAGTATCATACTTATTGAAAAGTGGTGAGTAAAAAATTATGTCTATCACTATTTATAATATTTAGAAAATAAAAAATGATAATTAAATTAAATAATATTTAAGAATAGTTAGAATGAATCAATAATTGATTAAAAAATTCACAATGTTTTATTTTTTGTTTCATAAAATAAAACTTATTTTAAGAAAGAAACACAAAATTTAAATTATGATTAAAGTAAATTATTTCAAATTAAAAAATACATCATTTCTTAGATAACATATATTTTTTAAAATTTTAAAATAATAAAAATATATTAGATATAAAATAATATTCAAAATAATTCTAAAATATTCCAAATTTATTCATATATATATTGCTTTACATTTTACATTTTTCTTTTCTATTTCATAAAACTTAAAAAAAACAGTTAAATTTTTGAATAATAAAATAATATAAAAGACACTTCTTAAATAACAAATGTTTTTAAAAATATTGAAATAATTAATATATAAAACGATATTAAAACAATAAAGAAAAATTAAAATTTCAATTCATTAATTATATAAACTAACTTTAGTTTTTGAAAATATGACACTTCTTTCAATAAAACTTACTTTAAAAAATATGCTCATTGGCGATGAAAATAATTCATTAATGGTGGAAACGTAAATAAAATCCCGCGTGAACGAAACCAAACGGCGAATGGGAAAACGGAAACAATACAAACGGAAAAAATGCGAGTTGAGTGGGGCCCACATGACTGCCACCTAAGCGCTGTCACAGCTTAGTGTGTGACGTTTAAGCCCGGCCGATGGAAACTTCGAGCTTCAGTGGAAAAAGGTAATGTATACATAACAACAAAGTTAGACAATTATATAACAAACCACATTTACCGTAAGGCTAACTCAACGACTGATGACCTCGCCAACTTGGTGGTTGATAGGATCCATCGAGTGGAGATTATGTCAAATCATCAGGTTTGGAGTAATATCCCAGTGACAGGTGATCCGATTTAGCAATTCATGGTAATTATTCACTGAATGCCCGATGTAAAGTTTCAAGATGGCCAAGGATGGGATCATGAAGGCGCATGCGTTTTCATTAATACTTGCACGTATGGGTTGGAGAAATGGTATTAAAAACCAAAAATGGATGTATTCTTTTGTTTCATAGAGCAACAAGTGTAATCTCAAGAATGGAAGGTATGAACACTCCAATCTGTCTCACTAGCTCGTGATGACAACTGGATTTTCTCGAGGAAGTCATGGATAAGAGGTTTAAATGTGTATTTAAGACCCACCATGGGTTGATCTTGCATGTTATTAAAGGTGTGTTGGAGGAGGATTTCATGGCGACGGATCATACGCATAGGGTAAATACAAATATTTCTTTATTGTGTCTTGACCTCTTTGTTAGATTTGGGAGAATCGATGGAATTGGGTGGGGCATCATGCAAAGGGCTCATCAAGAAGCAGTTTCTGGGAGACATGGAGGATGTTCTACTGATGGTTGCAGAAGGTAAAGGGATTCCCCTCCTCGTTGATTTCTTCAAGTTGAAGGTTTAAGGGATGGAGGTGGATAGGTTCCCATTGCTTTTTATCTCCATGCACTCCAATTTATCTTGATATCGCCAGATTGCCGTAAAGGGTGCTCTATTCCTGAATAAGATCCTCGGTTTGGTGCCTGTTGAGGGCCTTGAGTGGTTACAGGAGTACATAAGAGAGGAACATTTGGGTTGAACAACCAACAGTCATGGTAAATAGTAGATAGTAAGGGAAGTTTTAGTTCTATAGTGCTCTGAGCATAATGAAGTAAAGGTAGAAAGCTCCAACTTTGTTTGTCTCTATAAATGGCTTCTAGTTTAAAATATAAATATAATGATTGGCTTTTAGTTTTGAAGGTTGAATGCCCTAGAAAGCAGTGATGGCTATAACCAAACTATGTAAATTGTAATATTTTTTGTGATAAATATAAAGGGAGCAGTCCCTTCAATTGCAATTTACCTATAAAAAAATAATTATGGGAGAAAGATATGATTACTAGAGCAGAATAGTTTCATTCGAAAGTAAGATGGAATTCAAAAGATGAAAAAGTGAAAAAATGGAGGACTGAAAGAAGTCAAGAGTATCAATTTCTGCAAATTGAAAGGAGAAATGATAGCTTGATGTTACTTGAAACATGCATGGAGAGTATCCTACAGGCATAGTGCATGATGGAGACTACATGCAACCAAGAGTGGTGAATGATGAAAACAATGAAAAAAGTGTGAGAAATAATCCCCTAATTAGACCTAAACAATTATAAACTTACTTTTATGAGAAGTAAGTCAATGCCAATGTAGGTCCTTGACGTGGTGGTTAGAATGGGGAAAGAAGACAAATAGAACATATTTTAACAAGTGTGTGTGTATATATATAAGCATTTCTAGATTTTTTTTTGGTGGTGAAAGTGCACGGTCAATTGGGCATCTATGCGTGGATATTGGATGTCAATTCTAAATGACAACTTTTTGATCTTTGTGACGAATCCTCCCGCATTTGTCGTGACTACCTAGAAGTTGAAACAATAGCTTTAAGCTCTTAAATCATAAATGAAGAAACCCAGAAAAAATTCGTTGAAATCTGATGTCCCGTTTAAAAAATTAGAGTGCATGAAATTAAGGTAGGCAGCTACTAGATCCTATCCTCTAGAACAAGTCCTAATATAAATTAGAGGTATCCCTATAAAGACTATAAACACCTGGCTAACTAACTCACCCCTTATCTTGATCTGCCAACTCCAGATTTTATCCTCTCGCCATGCCTAGGTTATTTGATGTGAAGCCTCGCACGTAAGATACAAGCTCATAAACTCGTATTGTGACCAAACCCATTTCTTCCAATTACCTTGGCTTCTCTGGTACGATCTACAGAAAGCTTGCTTCCAATGGAGCCAATTTTCAACCTACTCCTAGCAGAGGGAGATGGCATTTAGGGGTCTAATACACGACAACAAAACCCACAGAGTCTTCGATGCGAATACGACACAGATCACTAACATCATCAAGGAAATGATCGGGGTTGACTACCTTGAGATGGACATGTGAAGCGGGGTTAATTCAGAAATGGCTTCATATTTCCTCTCAAACTTCCCGTGACTCCCATATTCAGCGGCGACAATGACTCAGGTTGGTGAACTGTTTGTCAAGCAGCAATACAGACTTGGCCTCCATCAGGCTTGGAATTTGGCGGCCACCCCTGCCTTTTGTGACGGTTTATTTATTTAAATGCCTGTCACTTAACGTTTTATGAAAAAAATTAACTGTCAAAAAATATTTAATTTATATATATTTTTTATATAAAATCTTTTATATTAAAATATTATTGATTTTATTAATTGTACATATTAAATATGATTTTTTTTTTTATAAATTTCTATTTTTAATAACACAAGTAATTTAATTTTTTAAAATATTATGTATCATATAAATTAATTAAGTATTTTTTATAGGAATCATACTTCTTAAAAATACCAAATAAACAATAAAAAATATTATAATTTGATACAAACCTTCATTATATAATTTGCATATATTTAAACACAAAAAAAAACTTTTGGAAAGAAAGGAACTATTTTCTTTTATTATTTTTAAATTGAGATGCAAAAATTAATGATGCATTACATAGAAAATAAACAAAAATAAATGTTATCAAAGGTCAAGAACTCTTCTTGACTTTGTATTCTTCCATATTTGATATACTTTATTCCAATTTACATCATTTTCTTGAGGTCCATTTAAAGACACTCTCATTAATGCATCCAATGTATCCAAACCCAACTTTGACTTTCTAACATCTTTGATGATGTTTTGTTTTGAAAATCCTCTTTCACAATCAACAGTACTTGCAGGAATAGTAAGCATAGCTTGCCATAACTTCATCATATGAGGATAGCTTTTATGCCAATATTCTGTGTTACAAAAGACTCTCCATGCATCTTTCATCTTGAAACCCTCACAACTCAAATGCAGTGAATCAACAAAAGAGTTTAACTCCCTTTTACAACCGGTAACATCAAATATGGATACAAATTCATTTACATTATTTGAAGTAGTATGTTGCAAATGTTGGAGAAGCTTATCAAGCCAACGCTCTGAGATATTATCTTGAGTTTGACGATCTAATGGATAATAAGAAGGACTGAAGAGTTTTGCAGCATTAAAAGAGGAACATCTGGAAATCTTTCATTCAAACAATCAATGAGAGATTGAATATATCCTTTTGCAAGATGTTGACAACTTTGTTGCGTTCCTTCAACACATGGTTTCATGATATGCTTCCCTGCATCACCATACTCAAATCCTTCAATTGGAATAAGTATATATTTTAGTTCATGTTTATCAATGACAACACCTTCTTCTTTGACTTCAATACATCCAAATTGAGAATCAATCAAGAATTTGGAAAGATAAGTTGTACCTTCTGCAAATGTACCTTTTCTCAAAAACCATCTATATAAATTTCCTATTGCTTCATCAAGAGCCAACCAATAACTGTAATGTCTACATTTTCTTCTTGAAATATTTTATTCAATTTATTTAGTTCACCTAAAACATCAACAAGCATGTGCAAACATAACTGAATAGAATAAATCCTTGTCTTTTCATACAATGATGAACACTTCTTATCTTTTTTCCACAAAGTTAAGATAGCTGGCATAAGCTTCACAAGCCTTATTATGACTTCTCCTCTAGATAACCATCTGATTGTGTGGATCTGCAAAACATTTAGAACATCAATTTGCATAACTCTAAGTAAATCATTCAACTCATTATTTTTTGGTGAATTTTGGACCCATGAATGCACTTTATTTGCTATTTTGTCAACAAATAGTAACTCAAGTATCCTTTTTGAAGCATCTACTGCTGCTAATGATTCACGATGAGCTATGCAATGCACTGAAATAAGATTTGGAATATTTTTTTTCAAAAGAGAAACAAATCCATTTTCATGCCCAACCATTGCAGAAGCTCCATTTGTTGAGATAGCTATTAGTTTTGTTAATGGAAGCCCTCTATCATTTATCAACTGGTTGATGGTATCATATATAGTTTTCCCTTTTCCATTTGGCACATCCATGATCTTCATAAACATGGAAATAGGTTCCCCGTGACCCTCTAAAGTTAAATATCTTGCATAAACAACAAGGTGCTGCTCTAAACTTCTATCAGTACTTTCATTAACCATTAGTGAAAAAAAGGGCTTTTCAACATCTCTTCTATTTGAATTTGTTCAAGATATTTTGATATGCAAAAAAGAAAATCATTTGCAGCCTTCCAATTTGTGTATGCAGAGTATTCTTGAGACTTTGGCATATTAGGAGTTTTTAGATCCATGAGAAATTTACATATTTTCTCATACTTAGATAAAGATAAGTCCTCTTGACAAACAAAATAAGTTGCTTTCATTGTAGTGATTACTCTTTCCATATTAATATCTTCTATCTCTAAAATATGATCTGGAATAGATTTTATCTTTTTCTCCATTGCATTAATCCATCTTGCTTGAGCATCTTTATGTATTACAGATTTTTCATGAGTGACAAGAGCATCACGTTGTAAATTGTTACACCCATCCCCTATACCCCATGGGCCTGACATCTTATACTTCTCACAATAATTACATTTCATAAGTATTTTACCATCATGCTCAAAATAATTTAACCAAACAAATTTTTCTAACCATTCCATTCGAAATTTTCTCTTTAGAACTTTTTGCTTCCCTTGATTGAGATTTGACCCCTCCCCAACTTCATCACTAATACTATCCCCTTCACCACCTTGATATGCATCTTCATTTGAATCATCATCTGAAGAGGACCCAAATATTTCTTTAAATGTTTCTTTCAGATGATTATTATGAGACTGTTCATGTAACATTGAATTACTAGAAGTTTTAGAAACCTTCTCTCTAGTCCACTTATACATTTCTCGAATAGTAGCTTGTTTCTTCTTTCTTGAAGACATATTATTAAAGTACCTAAAAAAAATCAATATATTAGTAATCTATGAAATATTATTTTATAAAATAATTATGTTAGAAAATTTACAAATTTTAGAAACTATGCATGCACTCAATTAGTAAATTCAATTTGCATATAATAAATTTTATTGATAAATTAAAATGCATAGAGTATTAGATTAAGAATAATTATATTACACATGATTATTTTTTCCATATATTTATTCTCTAATTTGTAAAATTGTATTACTATTTTGTTGATTGATTCCTAAAATTGTAAAATTGCAATGAACATTTAATTTAATATTTAACTAGAATAAGTTGACTATAAATTAATTTATTGATTTCATATGTGGAAATATCATAAAACACATTTAAATAGCAATTTCAAATCTAGCAATTTAAAATAATTATATAAAATTAAAAATAGTTCAATCCCCAAATTGTTCTATCTAAAATCATATTTAAATATCAATTTCAAACCTATCCAAAATAATTATATAAAATTAAAAATAGTTTAATCCTTATTCAACTCATTATCTAAATTTTCTACATGCTCACCAATAAAACACAACTGTTGTATTATCTTGAAAAAAATCAAAGCTGGTGAATCCCCTGTAAAAAAAATTATTTAAGGAATCTGTTGTATTATCTTGAAAAAAATCAAAGCTGGTGAATCACCTGTAAAAAAAATTCTTTAAGGAATCAAAGCCTTGAATCACATGTAAAAAAAATGCTTAATCCTTAAATGTTGTATTATGTTGAAAAAAATCAAAGCTAAGAATAATTATTTGTAAAAGGAAAATAAAATTTCAACATGCTCATTGCTCACCAATAAGTTTGATGCTATATTATCTTGAAAAAATTCAAAGTTGGGAATCACTGCAAAATGCTGTTGAAAAAACAAGTTACAATGCTATAAAATAAATGCCTTCAACAGTGAAAATTTGTGTTATGTGATTATTCATAAGGATATCCTATATATATTAAAAAAAATGTAAAATTAGAAAATATTGATAATTAGAAATAAATCTAAAAATCTTAAATTTAATGTTAAAGTTTCTAAATTATATAAAAAATAAATCTTGTTAAAATATTCAAAAAGTTAAAAATCAATTATATTCTATTATGAAAAGATTTTGAATGAATATAATTTTTATAATAAATATTATAAATCATATATATTAATAAAAAACAATGATAACTATTAGTAAAAATGTCAAAATCTTTAAAAAATTAGAAAAAACTATATTTAATCTTGAAAATATTCTATTTTCAATAGATTTTGAATTAATAAATATATTTATAATAAATTATATATATTAATATAAAGTGAAATTAGAAATAATTATTCCAAATCTAAACTAATTTATATTTTAATTATAAAAATTATTTTATTATTATAATATATATATACAATAAATTTTTACAGTTTAATAATAATTTTAAGTGTCAATTTTACGGTTATATAAAAATATAGCAAGTCAAATGATACAGTCTAATAAATTTTTAGGTTGTAATATACGGTCCAAAATGCAAAAAAGGTCAAATAGACCATCAAATTTCAGGCCTGACCTGCATGCTGTGGTCACCATCAGGGCTTAAATTTGATGGCCGTATGACCGTATTTAGAGATTTTTGCCGTAAATTACAATCAAAATTTTAAGAAGATTGTATGAGATGAAAGGAGAGATTTTGGATAGACTATCAAAATTTATATAGAATTATAATGATATATATATTTGATTTATATATAATTTTACTTACACTAAGGTATATCATAATGTTTTAAGGGCACCTATGAATAGATAACTGCCATTAAAAAATTTGTTGACAGGCAAGGTCGACCGTCAAATTTAACCCCTGGTCACCATGAATTGGCACTTTCCATAAGAGGATCTGCCGATGATTGGAGCAGAGTTCAGGGGGGTTTCCATCTTTGGCTACACTGGCCAAGCTGAGGAGGAGGCTAATAAGAACTGGGGAGAATCTACAAGTAGTTTGGGAGGTTCTCGAATCAGGAGACCTAGAGATTGCAGCTGAGAGGGGTGGTGGGTGACTTTCTTGCCAAACTATGCGCTCTCATTGTCACAACCCATACCTTTGCCGACCGTGAATGCTACAATAGAGAGCTAGTTGCGTCACACTCTTTTGGGTTTATCTATGGTCGGTAGCAATCTACCGGCCTAGCTCTAGGAAAGAAAAAACCAAAAAGTTCTCCAAAGTAAAACGGCATTTGATTCAGATGTTTTCCAGATATGTTCATATCACAATCCCATAATTTAGAGGGATTTTGTTCAATCACAGGGCTCAAATAATGGGCCCATTCAAGCACTACTTTCGTACCAGACAATTTCTAGATTGGTGGAGGGAGTACTGACTTTTGTTTATACTGGTTGTTGTATTGAACATGACCTTATGTGGCAGCTTGAGTGTGGGGGTTTGAAATATGAACTTCTGATAATATTGAAAAAGGTGCATGATAATGCTAGAGTAGGCATATCAGATTTTGTCTCGCAGAGTTTTTTTGAAATGGGAGCCTAAACTACCAATCTCACAAAAGAACTTTAAAATGAACTCTGCTTCATTTATAAACAAATGAAATAGGTAACCTGATTGAGAAAGGTGTTCTGTCTTGACCTGTAGGTTCAAATCTACTTGATCCACGTTGTATCATGTGTAGTTGAAGTCAGTGTTATCATGTTTTTCATAAGGTCATAAGGTTTTAAATATGGTATATATATATCATGTAGTGTTTGTATTGTATTCTATTATAAATTTAGTTTTTTTATAATATAGATTATTGGAAAGTAGAGGGGCAAAGAAGAGGTTGGAGGGGTTGGAGGGGTTAGAGAATTCATAATAATGCGAGGGACATTTTCATTTTGAGTGAGTTTTTTATACAAAGATTGGATATATTGGTTGATAGATATTTTTCATATTGTCTCTTCTTTAGAGAAGGGGAAGGGTGAGAATGAAGGGAAGGGGGGTGTTTAGGGATATGTTTCATAATGCTGTAGATGGGGAGTATACCTGAATTTGCAAGTGGAGTGTTGTTGATGTGAGTATGTATCAACTCGTAGGGAAACATCATTCTTGACATGGATTATGCTAGTACATAGGTAGAGTCTTGTATTATGTATAGTGAGTATTTCCTGATTCACATGTAGAGTTTAAGAGCAAGATAGGGGGAGAATGAAGTGGAGGGGGGTGTTTAGGGGTATGTCCTTAGTGTTGTACTTGTAGACGAGGAGTATGACTCAACTTGGAGGTGAAATGTTATTGATGTGGAGTATGTATTAACTCACAAGGGAGCATCATTCTTGATGTGGATTATGTTAGTTCATAGCTAGAATGTTGCATTATGTATGGTGAATATATCTCAATTCACATGTAGAGTGCTGTAAATGTGCATAGTAAATGTGTTGATTCATGAAAGGAGTGGGGCTTGTGGTGAGTCTAGTACTATGTTCTTGCCTACCTTTATTTAGAGTGATTTAATAAAGAGGAAAATGTTGAAAATGTTACATCAATATTAATATATTTGAGTGTTAATGAATAAATGTAGTAGTTGAAAGATAATGAAATGTTCACTCATTTAGATTATCGTAGACAGTTCAATGATTAAATAATGTAAAGACTTTTATAAAATTATAATTGCATTGTAAACAATCTATTTTAAAAATAATATTTTTAACTTCAATTATTTATCTCCAATATAATTTTACCTTTTCATTATTAGAGATACTCCATTTAAAAGAATCCAAATCTTGAGGAAAAAATAAAATTATATTATTTTCACCATTAATATATATTATTTAAAAAATTCAAAGGAATAATGATTAATATTATTAATATCTATAAAAGTCAAAATAGCACTTAAAATACTACATAGAAATGCTAATCCAAATAAGTAAATATTAAAAAATTGAAATCGAAAGGCATGAATACTAAATAGGTAAAGAGAAGACAGAATGAAATCATATAAAATCCTGAAACGAAAAAGGTAAATGTACCATGGGGGGACATTAAACCTAATGCTACAAAGCATGGTCCAGCACCGTCCTTGTCTAAAGAGGACAAGAATGGACCCATCTGAATTATGGGGATGTGGGGGCAGGAAGTCCCGTGGTTAAGCAAAAGTCACTGTAATGCACCACCACTGCCATTATGCCTTTGCCATCTTGCTTGCATTACAGCTAAATCCATAAAGACGTATTTGGGCGGCGAAAGAAGGCAAACATGGTGGACTTTATTAAAGAGATTCTTATTTGTCCATAGTGCACGTGGGGCGGTGAGAGTATCCCATCTCTTTTTCATGTTTCTGCAAATCAAGTCAAGCAAAACGTGGATGATATGATTCATACAAAACTCCCCAGTCCCACCTTGTCCTCTATGCAGGCATTTTTTACACAACACGAAAGTAGGTTGCTGAGAATTGGGAAAAAACCATTGATATTTCAGTGCGCTTAATGTCTTTTTGCAGAAATTGTTCACTCATCTAATGGATTGGGGTGTAGTCACAGATACAATGGCTGATGTTGGTTTGAGTTTTGAAAGCAACTGGCAAGAAGCAGAAGGTTCACTGGAAGGTTGCATTATATTCAGATTCAATGATCTTGATGAAGAAGACGAAGATGAAGCGAAGAGGCTGCTTTTGAGGCCTTGTGACGAGGGATGCGGCCCTTGTCAAATAAAAAGTAGGCTCTCTCTTACCAACTTATTTCTTTCATTTTATTTCAGAATATCCTTGTCAATTCAGAAATACCCACACACTACCTTCAATTGCCTTCTCAAATATGTCAGCGGATGGAGGAGAGCTTGGACAAGCATTTGGGTATTGTAGGCATATGTAAATTGCTCTTGGGCAAAGAAGGACAATCTTTACAACTAATTGTTCTTGTGTTTTTATGGCAAAATGACTGCCCGTGCTTGTTTCTAGAGAGAGAGACTACTATAATTTATATAAGTAAAAATTAGTCCCTGTATGCGTAAACCATGCCTAAGATGACCTCCCCAGTGGAATTTTCCCATGGGTTTATGTGCACTGGAGAGACAGTGAGAGCCTTGGAAATTGTAAAATGACTGCCTGTGCTTGTTTCTATAAATATCTAGAGAGAGAGATCATTATGGAACTTTTACATTGTTACCTGAACCTCTACTTAAGATGAGACCACTGTTACATATATAAGTAAAAATTTGTCCCTGTATACATTCACCATGCCTAAGATGACCTCCTCATGTGGATTGGAGAGATAGATATATGCAAATGATAAACAGTCTATCTATGCATCGACATATTCTAAGGCGATTTATATGTATTGGAATATTATAAATAAAAATTAGTCTATCCATGCACTCACCATATCCGAAGGTGACCCCTCTGAGGGATTTTGTCATTGGTTTATATGTATTGGAATATTAATTTTACTGGAAAGGACAAATTTTTGAAGTGGTTTTAGGTTTTGATGATAGCGGAGTCTACAATAATGGGAGAGAAGTGGTTGATGAAATTACTGTTAAATCCTGCTGGACCCGAATAACTCATTTCTGTGGAAGAAAAACATTGGAAGAGGCATCTACTGGAAAATATAAGACATGGGACTGAGGTGGTACATACTGCGGACTTAAATTTATCCAACCATATTCTCTCTCTGCAAATAAAAAGGGCTTATAACTTGAATTTGCACTGTTTGTGAAGTTCTGAATTACAATGCTTTATACTGAAATTTATCAATGTAATTAGATTTCCACAATCCATATGAATTTAAATCTAATTGCTTCTGGATTTGATTGTGTGGTAGTCTTTTTTCATCAACGTTTCAGATCACACTCAGTGATCCATCTTTTTCAACTCTCTATCCTGATGATGGATCACTGAGTGTGATCCGAAACGTTGATGAAAAAAGACTACCACACAATCAAATCCAGAAGCAATTAGATTTAAACTGAAATTTATGCCGAAGGCTATGGCACATCTATCAATACACAAGCTCTGTTGACCAAACTTTGATAGCTTGCAGATGACTTCCTCATACACATTAACATACAAACAGACCAATCATGAGCAGCTGTGGAAACATAAAAGGTCTTATTACCCAATTTGGACCCCTTTCAGTTTTTGTTATTATTGTGATAGAGTCAAAAGTTGACTGATTTTGACTTTGATATCTCCATAAGGTTTCCTTTCCCTTTTGATCTAGATCCAAGAGCAACCTAAAATAGTGCTATTAGAGCAGTCTTTCTTGCCTTTGGTATTATCAAATGTGTTTGGGTTATAGAAAGTTTGGAATGGAAACTCATGACTCTCTAAGTTAACTTATTTTCTGTTCAAAGTGATCTCAAATGGCAAAAAAGGCAACTAAAAATACAGAAGACCTTGTTTGATATATAAAAAAGTTGATGATGCACTACACAGATAAACAGAAGAAATGTTTGATCAGTTTTCCATAACTGTCCACCATGTTAGATCTCCACTGCATCCTTCCACATCAAGCAAGGTTTTTGGATGTGATAAACCTTTCAAGGTAGACGTGCATAGTAGACATTTCTTAATTTGAAGGTCTAATAGATGCAGATGTAGCAGATACCTGGTTGAATCAGTCATGATCCTATTTTTCTTAAGTAGAGGAGGAGATCACAATTGTGCCATTGAATGTGGCATTACCTGTCATGAATTGGCGGGAGTCTACTCTCACAATAATGCTGATGATACTGAATCTGAAGAGGCTTGGTCAGTTTTTGTTGAAGTCCTCATTGATGAATATGAACCTGTTAACGACTATAGCGAACAACGCACCAAGTAGCAACAATTCAACCAAGGATATGACTAATTGATGCAATATTGCTCCGATATATTCCATACCTGGAATGCAGAGCTTGGGATACCTGAGAATAAGAGAAACAAAAATTTCAAATACTGTTGTGACTTCCAGCCATGCATGGAGTCCAAGATGGATATCCTGGAAATCAAGTCACTGAGAGATGCCTTTAAAAAAATAAATATTGTCAAGATTGAAGAGATGTTAAGAAATGAAGATAAAGAAGAAAACTATAAATCCAATGTTACCATCCACAAGGAAAAAACCCACACCAAGTATGATGGAAGTCACTAAGATATAATTGCTCAACACCAAGATCACACCTCTAATGCAGCGCCTAGGAGAATCCTTTATGAAATGCAACAGATGAAGATAGGAAAGTGTTGCAGTCTTCATAAAAACAACATGCACTTAGATGTGGAGTGTCACAATAAAAAATACTAATGGCCCAGATGCAGCACCGATGCCAACTCAGGATAGAGTACTACAAGCCTACCATGACTGTTGCAACCACAAAAATAACACCTGCAGAATTAAAAAAATGTCCTTTTAAATCCCAGATGTGGATCTAAGGACAATTTTTGCATTTATAGGGGAAATTATAGTAAAAAAAATTGGCATCTCCATGTCATCGAAAGGCTTATAAGTTAATTTGTAAGAATATCTCATCATCCTCAGCCACCATAATGTACCAGTTTGATGTTTGCCATATTTGGAAGCCCGCTTTCAAGTCAAAAGAGGGTCTGTTTGAATAGTTTGTCTTCTGTTTTGGCCTAACTAATGCACCTGCAACATCTATGAGGATGACAAATGATAATTTTTCACTCCTAAATGTTTTTTATATGGGTTGCCAATACATTTCCAATAAAATGAGGAACACCTGAAGGCTGAATCATTTTCAGCAGGTTCTCCAAATCCTACAACATTACAATTTGTAAGCCAATTGAGAGAGATGTTCTTTAAGCATGAAGAGGACTACCTGAATCATTTTCAGTAAGTTCTCCAAATCCTACAACATAACAAGTTGTATGCCAATTTAGAGAAATGTTCTTTTGGCATTAAGAGGACTAACTTGCTGATGAATTAGAGTTCATGTTGACCGAGAGAAGATCTATTTGATTCACTAATGGCCAACAGCTAGAACAGTAGAACCTTGATGAAATAATGCAATTTTGTAAGTCTTGTTAATTTCTACTACATGTTTGTGATGGGGTTCTCTCAATCCTATGGTCTCCGAAACAAGAAACTAAAGGTTGGGCCAAGATAAATATTAATATTGTCATAGTCACAAAAAAGGCGTTTGAATAACTCAAGCATTGAATCTTTTCAGGACCATTCCTTGTTTTTCTGCATTTGCAGAAAATGATAGACTTAGAGATTGATGCTTCAAACTTTCAAAGTCTGTGCTCAGCATAATCCATACTTAGCATGATCACAGTGAGAATTCACTGATGCAGTTAAAAAATATCTTACATATGATAGAGAATTATATGTTATGGTCCAAACATCTAAAAGATTACATTCTAAGAAAGGAATTAGTCGTTGGTACTTGACGTAAACATTTGTAGTTCCCTTAAGGCAAAGAACAAGCTACAAAATGAGCATCATCAGAAATTTCTGCATATCAGCAAATCTCCATGTATATGCAACCAGAAACAAGAAACGATAAATTTGACAAGGCAACTCAACAGAAAATAATATTAAAAAGATTATGTATAACTTTATGTATAACTTTATATATATATATAAAGTTATAATAAATCACATATAACAGATCATGAAATTTAATTATAGTGATTAATGTAAATATTTAATTTAAAAAAGGTAATGTTGAAGTTGTAAAAGCCAACCTCACAAAACCCAGTGATCACCTGCAAGCAAAATAACTTGTCACGTAGAAGAGATTTGAACAACACAAAGATATTGCTCTACAAACCAAGAGAGTAAAATTGCATAAACAAGAAGTGAATAATTACAAAGAGATCAATCCTTAAGAAAGGAGATCAAAACTCTAAAGTGAACTCTAGGATTTAATAAAGTAATTATTAAAGGGCCTAAGTTTAACTCAAGTGAAAATAAAGTAAAAGGTGACTTAATTAATTAATCAACATGATTAGATTAATTAAGTAATTAACCTATTACTCTAACAGGTAAATATTATAAAAAATTTAAAAGAAAACATCAAAAGATATTAATACAACCATTCACAACGGGCTTCATGTTCCACACAATTAGAATTTAAAATATGAAATGGCTGGTACACAGTGTTTTCAGCATCATAGCTCCACATAAACGTCAAGTGTATGTATGGAAACACCAATCGAGTTGATGATTTGAGTTGAGCAATAGTCACAAAACTTATCACTATCCTTTGGTTCTTGTGGACATGAAATTGCAATTTGATGATAGTTGCATGATAAAATGCTGATTTTGTCAATTTATATTGGAATCTTGACGCTAGTGAGTTAGTTCTTGTTTTCTATTTTCAGAACAATCTATTTTAGTGCTTGGGACTGTTAATGTGTTAGCAGCTTCGGTAGCTTCTTCCAGCTCAGCACTTTCATGGAAGACATAAATTGAATGATAGCCTTTGGCTATTCAATTTATATTCACTGTTTTGTATTATACTCATCTCATATTATGGCCGACATAGAAGAATTCGAGTTGATCTTTTATTAGAATATATTTAATATTTATTTGAGGTCGACTATCATTAAAGGATATTCATGACTTATCATAAGGTGGCCGACCTCTTGTGAAGAGGTGTGAACATTTATCAAGGCCGACTTCAATAAGATAGGCAATCTCTTATAAGGCCGACATGAAGGATTAGTTTCAACCCACTCATCTGTATATATATTCAGTTTGTTCGTCCATTGCATTCAATCAGAGAACAAGATCAGTTCGATCATTTTACTCAAGTGCGAACCTAGCTGTTATTCTAGTGCGAACACATCTGACAATCAAGTGCGAATATGTCTGATATTTGAAGAGCGAATATATCAGTTCAGGGACATCAATCAAGTGCGAATATGTCTGATATTTGAGAGCGAATATATCAGTTCAGGGATATCAATCAAGTGCGAATAAGAGACTGTTGAATTATTGTGAACTCTGCCATTCGGATCTGTGTTAGATGCGAACTCTCTATATCTGATTAGTTGCGAACTCTCCAATTCGGATCTGTGCGAACTCAGCCATTTCGGGTCTGTGTTAAGTGCGATCTATGTCAGGTACTCAAGGGTGAAAATCAGTGCGAAGTAATATGATGCGAATTCATATCTAACAGGTTGAGAACCAATTGTGTTTGTGAGTATTGTCAAATGCTATTCTTGTAGACAGTCATTTCATATATAACAGGTACAATTTGCCAAACTGTCATATGTTATTTTGTCATCTTGCCAGTGTTGAATATCGGTCTTGTGTTAGACCCCATTGTAATATGTAAAATTGCCAGTGTTGCATAAAATATAAGAGAGATCTCTGTTGCTGGGTTTTTCTCCCTCAAGAGGAGGGTTTTCCCAGGGTATATGCTGTGTTATTCTGTCTGATTTCGAATTATTTTTCTGTGCATTTAATTTGTTCACATAAATTTAACATGGTATCAGAGCGGGTTTGAGGATCGTGATCAGATTATTGCCAATCAGCATACCTTCTATTGCTCACTCATCCTACTAAGCCAAGATGGTGAATGGTTTGAAGGTTGAAGACAGACTCGAAGGTGCAACCAATTTCACTTCATGGAGATTTAGGATCATGCTCACCTTGCGTGAAAATGATTTGGGTGACTTCATGGAGCCTAGCATTTCTGAACCTGAGGAGGCAAAAGAAAAGAAGGAGTGGCTGAAGAAAGACATCAAAGCAATGAAAATTCTGGTTGACTTAGTCAAGGATCATTGTAACAACCTATCCAGACTACGGTTTTAAAAATTCAACCATTTTTCGGTTTCAGCCGAAGCACAACTAACTTGTTTTCATTCTAGGGTTTCCAAATGTTTTCAACTATTCATATTAAACTTCCAACTAACTTCCAAGTTTTCAGTTTCAGCTGAAAGGTAACATCTAACTGTTACTATCAATCGTCACACAGAAGATTTAAACTAAATAACTGTCAAACTAGGGTTCCCATTTAACCAATATATGAACTAAGGAAAGGAAATAGCTTCTCTTTGTTCATTAACTAATTTCAGATCTTTCATTTCAGCTGAATGATACAAGTAACTGTCTAACGAATTAATTGTAAATACTTACATTTAACATACAAGAAGATCGTTCATTGCATAAATGAAAGTAAGCTTAAATAGCATTGCATGTACCTGGATTTACGAGTGAGGAAGAAATACAATTGACAGCATCATCTTGTTTTTATACTTGGCTTCTTTAGCAATGAGGGAAAGAGAATTATCATCAGGGGCTTTACCACCCAACCAAGACCTACTGGTCTCCCGAGTTTCTTCGACTGAAGAACCCGCCCTTCACGAGGGTAATCAACATGGATCAAATTATCATCATGTCTTTGAGCCTGGTGTCCATGATTCCTATACTGTTGGTCGATCCCTCCTCTGTAGGTTCCTCCTATCCAGAAGGATCATTCTGACCAGAGTATATCTGGATCATGGAAGCTGACTTTGCCTAACTGGCATCTACCTTGGCCAAGGATTTTCAATGCTCTGGCACCACTGTGCCGATATCTCTGACACTACTGTGTTGATGTCTCTGGCACTACTGTGCCGTCAGCACACTCACCCTTGCTCGGCATGACAACTCTCAGGATTAAGTTGTAATTTATAATAGCAATTTTAATTACCATTTCTTCTTAGTTCGAGGTTATAATTTAACCATTAAGTTTCATTCATAATAAAGGAGATTCATAGGCATTAAGGATTTTCAAGTCTCATATTTATCTCATAAAAGACTCAGAGAGCAATAATATGCACTAACCGACTTCCAACTAGAGGAAAGAGAATTTGGTTAAACCAAAAAAATAAAGTTCTTAGATGATTTCCAAATGGTTCAAACTGAACCCAGATTCAGAACCTTTTCACTTATTTAAGTTTAGGCTGATGTCTTATTGTAATCATAGAGCTGAAGAGACTAGGCACATAGTTATTCTCTTCTTAATTTAAATATCTGATGATTACTTAATGCTTTTACTGAAGAATTAAAGACACAAGGCTCTTAGCTTTCTGCATCTTACCAGCTGTTATATATATATATATATATCCAGATTCATATCAACAGATCATCCACAATTAGGAAACATCAAGATTTCCGGAATGAACAGGTAATTTATTATTCAACCATTAAAGCTTTAGAATAGAGAAGAGGGAAGAGTTTTCGGTATATACATGCACGAGTTATGATGGCCTGAGGATAATTCCATCCCATTCAGATTCTTATCATTTCTCTTCTCTTGGGTTCATAACCTTAGGATTCTTTGTATATTATCATGATTTAGATCTAATCATAAAATAAGATTATTTGATGACTTAAAGGAAAGAGAGAAGGTAAGAACGTAGTTTAATTTAAGTGTTCACCAAACTCCCATCTTTTAAAGACAGGTTAAGATCACGGTAAAGAAGGTTTACCTAACCAGATCAGACCAGTGTGAGTGATGTGAGTCTTGAGTAAGGCAGAGTAGTTAATGCACTCGGTATGTCTTAGTTATACTCAAAGTTCAGGTGATTGGAATTCTAAATTAAGAGACTTCACAGAATGAACATGAAGAAGAGTCCAAAAACCTCCACAAGATCATCAAAACAGAGGATCAAGGTTTGTGAATTAGATCCTTAAACCGACAGGAAGAAATAAGAAATTTGATGAGAATCTGCCTTCAGGGTCGGCTTGATTCCAAACCCAACAAGGCTAAAGATTATATACAAGAAATTAGGTGTCAACCCAACGTTTTCAACAAAGAGTAACTAATTCGATTTAAATCATTCTCATGTATTTTCGTTGCCAACTGAATGTTATTCGACAAAGATATGGAGCAATGTGAATTTAAGTCTCATTCACAAAAGAAAGATTTGTTTACTTGCCTTCAAAGAATTGGTGAAACCCCAAGCTCGAAAAAGATCTCTACGCGCCACAGACAATACCCGTACAAGGAGAGGCGTAAGGAAATTCTTCCTCAAGACTGATCAAAGGACACCACTGAAATTCCACGATATCAAGAAGCAGAGATTGGAATGCGAGATAACTTGCTAATAGCGCCTCACTTAAATCAATTCAAATTCCATTCTCTGATAAAAGAATGCGGCTTGAAAACTCTGGATGGTAAAAGGAAACCAAGCAAGTTCGTTGCTGAATGGAACAAGGGACGGAAAGTGAAAGAAACGGATTCGGTTAAAGATTTTAGCACAGAGGCCGAGATTCGAGATTTGTAATGAAAGATTATAATAATAGTGGATATCGATTGAAGGACTAGCTCAAACGATTAACTATCGAGAAAAGCAAGGGCCCTAGGTCTTTCCTCCACTCAACTATATGAAAATGCTTCTTCTTCCCACGCCCCATCCCTTCGTCTGCCACTCAAGGACGTTTCAAGAAGGTAGATGGTGCGGAAGCGAAAGAGATTTCTTCATAACTCCGATTTCCCCCGAGAATTCAAAATAATTCCATTTAATTATAACCATTCGATGCCAATATTTAATATCTACAAGTATTAAATTAATATTCAATCATAGTTCGCTCCTCTTCTAATTTATTATTTATTATAGCATTATAAATCAATTTGCAATTCTCTTAAAAATAATTAAAGATTAATATATGTATATATATTTAAAATTAACTTATAGAGTAATTAATTACTTTATATTATTTATGGCCAAGTTACGATTTAGATATTTGTCATACACCGGCTCGAGATAGACAATAAAATTGATCCATTGTTAATGGTGTCCTCTCCCTGATGATATTCCCCTTTCCCTCATGACGGCGGCAAATCCTGCATCCACTGACAAGGACTGGGGTTAGATCGTTCTCAACGGCTAAATAATATGCATTTAAATTTAATCTCATGATCTCATACGAAATCAATACTTTCACTTGCAAATAAAGAGTTTGTTAATAATCGCAATTACGACAGAAGTACCAACTATTGCATTCTCAATGTCACAGTCAAATGAAAGTAGTTATTTGCAACTAACATTGTATTCAAAACACATAACCCAACATGTAATCTCGATGTAAGGGATGTGACATACTCCTCCCCTTAAGAATCATCGTCCTCGATGTTTGTTTATTCTAAACTTAAACATAACCATAAACATAAATATAGTGTTCTCAATTGTTCAACAAAAGATAAGGAAATTTCGGAGGATTTCTTCATAATCCTCCCAGGTGGCATTTATTTAGCTTCTGTAATTGTTAATAGCTTCCACCAATCTTTTCTGATTGGTTCGATTTGTTTTACCATTTCTTCCAACATTCCTGGACTAATGCTAATCCTAGCTTCTAGCTTATCCAGCTTACAGGAATTTCAACATCTTTTCCTGTCCAATGTTTCAAATGAAATCGAATTGATAACAGAATTATAAAAGTTGTTATAACAATCATCATAAGGATGGTTACCATTCCTAAGTGTAGCATTCCATTACCTTTAGCACAAGTTTACCAAGAGAATTTTCACCAAAGGTTAACATTACCAAATACTAGTTTCATTATCTAATGCATCATTAAAATAAATTATTATGTAAGTACAAAGAAAAAATCAAAATTCTCTTTTCAATTTAACTATCCTCCAAGTCTCGGCACGCCTCTGAAAGAAGAGCTTTTCCCCTTTCGGTTGCCATCTGAGCTCTGGTGTGTACCCCCACTTAACCAATCCTGTTGCACTACTAAGGATACCCTCCTACTAAGTACGAAAACTCTGGTTAGCTAAGTGTCTGGAGTATATGTTCACCATCCTGCTCGTCTTGGAGAAACTATTCACCTGGGCTTACTGGACTACCTGTCTGCCGACATATCATAACACAAGATTTCCTTCTTTGCCAAGTTAAGGTCATACAAGGTATATTTAATACAATTTACTTCCTTACAAAATCCAACAGAGGCCCATCCAGGACACAGTAGAGATGAACATTTCATCAAATATTGAGAAACAACCCACAATGCTCCTGTACGATAACTTAACTCAATCCTGAATATAACAGTTTTAATTTCAACAAGGAATCAATAGGCTGAGTTCATTTTCATTACTAAACCCAATTTTGACCAAATGGCCATAACAATTTTTAAAATTCAGCGGCTAGACTACTTTAGAATTTAAGAAATAAAGCAATGGCATCACTTGCCAGTATAAAAAGGGATTTTACCAAAATCCAATACAGTGCCAAGATCTAGAGAACATTCCTTATGTACTATGGGACTTGACTAGGTTACTAACAAGGAAGTTGATTGTTGCACTGCTATCAGTCCTTCCAAAAACTTACAATAGGTTAGAGACTGTGTTACCAACGCATTAAACAATAGGTCCCTCAAAACTTGCATCCTTACTTATGCTTAATTACAACAATTGGTTTTCTCGTGAATCTCGGTGAACAAGTATTCCCTGGTTCTATACCATTTTCTCCACATTCCATGCCAATAAATCATTTCTTGAGAAGACAATAATGCAATCACTATCAATCGGTGTAGAATTAAGCATGAAAAGCTTTCCCAATTAAGAATGAGCTCTGTACAACTATTCGACCAAAATATTGTGTTGTGACACATATGAGGAAACCAATGTTTTATATTCATATCCATGGTATGCATGTTCCTGTTCATAACGTGTGTTACAGATACCTGCTTAATGATCATCGGTGGCTTAACCAAACTGAGAAACCAATCAAATATCATTTGTATCAAGTTTCCACCACTTAAAGAATACCATATACCTGTGACTTTGTATGACCTTATGTTGCCATCACTAAGATTACCACTAGCAAAAATGCTATAGTTAAAGACATCGGAGTCATCATGCCATTGCCAGGTGTTGCCAAGAAGATCTGTAATAACCTTGTAGAGAAACAAGCTTTGTGTCATGTTTGTAACTGGAACACTCTCATTCCTATTAACTCATAACATTGATCTTCTATCTCTTCTCAGGTAGATAACAATAACTAAGCGTGTATGAGTTGCAAATTTTATCAGAATCACATATAATCTTGGTGTATCAACAGAAATGTTTTATGAATTTACACATTCACACAAGTTGTCTGCTTAACTGCTCCATCACCATTGTACCATTCATGAACTGAATTTTTGAATAATAAACCTATGTGCCAAGTGGTCAAGGAGGGTTTTGAACAATAAACTCTTACCATTTTATTTTTATTTTATTTTATTTTTGTCTTCAAGAGATGATCTGGCTGATACTCACCATCACCTTAATCATGTTGTTGACGTCTTCATTAGCTCTGTTTACAAGGAAATGTCTTTGTAGTGCCAATCACAGGAACCTGTCCAAGAGTTCTACCAGTGATGCTTATCCAAGATTTGTATGAATATATCTGCACCATGAAATTTTATTGCCACTGGCCTAAACACAATCACTGCTAAGAAGATGAACCAATTCCATCTGAAGTTCTTGAATATTAATGGAAAAATAAATATGTGAGGTAACTATAATGCACCATATATGCCAATACTTCCTGAGGTACCATAGAAATCACAGTTCTTTCTTGATGAATGTTGGGTAAGTATGTTTTGAGTCCTGATCAAAAAGGTTCATACATAATTCATTAAGGGACACAGTGAATGCTTTGTTTGTCATATAGTCAATAATCTTCTAACAAGTATTTATCATTCCAGTAACATGGCAGACCATGTATGTAGATAGCAAACTTGTCACCTTAAGTTGTCCATCATCTTGTCATATTATATATGCATTTCAGGCTGCTCATGTCAACAACTTCCTGCCATAACAAATCAAATCCTTTAACTCCTGATTCATCGATATGATGAAGAACCAAAAGTGATATCCTCAAACAACTTAATATGTGATATCACAATATTATCAATATGAGCTAACTCCTCTTCAATGAAGTAATTAAACATCCTTTCAATTACTGATCCTCCTTCTAGACTCCACAAAGGGATTAAAAGATAAAACACTAATCTGCTTCCCCTTTTCTCAAGCTATCTTTCATGTAACAGCATGTTGTCCTCGACTTTTGTTTTTCTTATCATCTTGATCCTTTAATTTCACTTGGCTCTTTCCGATCATTCTAGACGTTAGACTAGAGTTCATCTTATCTTGATATATATATATATTTTTTTCAAGGATTTTCGATACTCAGATGCCCCTGCACCTGGTTGATTGCTTCTGAATCTTTTAATCCACAAGTTCAAATTAAGCTATATTTTAAGTTTTGATCACAATCTCGATACCCTAGGCATACCTTGCCTTAACTTAGGTGGAATCATTTCATAATTACTTGATAACTCAAATTATTTCTAAGAGCATTTAACGGTTACAAGCAAAATTGTTTACAAAGATTATTATTACTTCCTGTGACAGATTCAATTCCAATAGTTACAAAAAAGCTATCACTCCCTGTGATAGACTCAATACAAGATTTGTTTACAGGATTGGCTTTCACTTCCTGTGATAGACTCAATCACGTAATTGTTTACAGTAACTATCACTTCCTGTGATAGATCCAATACAAAAATGTTTCAAAAATAACTATCACTTCCTGTGATAGATTTTTAATGCAAAATAACTACCACTCACTGTGATAGATTCAAAGCAAAGGTTTACAAGGTTCACAAGGTTGATTTCAATTTTTTGAGTTGCATGATGAGCCCCGAGGTTCAGTGTCGAACCTAGTAGCTCTGATACCATATGTAACAACCTATCCAGACTACGGTTTTAAAAATTCAACCATTTTTCGGTTTCAGCCGAAGCACAACTAACTTGTTTTCATTCTAGGGTTTCCAAATGTTTTCAACTGTTCATATTAAACTTCCAACTAACTTCCAAGTTTTCAGTTTCAGCTGAAAGGTAACATCTAACTGTTACTATCAATCGCCACACAGAAGATTTAAACTAAATAACTGTCAAACTAGGGTTCCCATTTAACCAATATATGAACTAAGGAAAGGAAATAGCTTCTCTTTGTTCATTAACTAATTTCAGATCTTTCATTTCAGCTGAATGATACAAGTAACTGTCTAACGAATTAATTGTAAATACTTACATTTAACATACAAGAAGATCGTTCATTGCATAAATGAAAGTAAGCTTAAATAGCATTGCATGTACCTGGATTTACGAGTGAGGAAGAAATACAATTGACAGCATCATCTTGTTTTTATACTTGGCCTTTTGATGAGAGAATTGTCCTTCGAGGGCTTCAGCCCAACCAAGACCACCCTCTTGGTCTCGGGTTTCGGTGAAGAACCGCCCTTCCGCGAGGGGTAATCAACATGGATCAAATTAATGTCATGTCTTTTGGGCACGAATTTTCCTGATTCCTACTATTATTGTTGAATTCGATCCCTCCTCTGTAGGTTCCTCCTATCCAGAAGGATCATTCTGACCAGAGTATATTTGGATCATGGAAGCTGACTTTGCCTAACTGGCATCTACCTTGGCCAAGGATTTTCAATGCTCTGGCACCACTGTGCCGATATCTCTGACACTACTATGTCAATGTCTCAGGCACTACTGTGCAGACATCTCTGGCACTTCTGTGCCGTCAGCACACTCACCCTTGCTTGACATGACAACTCTCAGGATTAAGCTGTAATTTTATAATAGCAATTTTGATTACCTTTTCTTCTTAGTTCAAGGTTATAATTTCATTCATAATAAAGGAGATTCATAGGCGTTGAGGATCTCATAAAAGACTCAGAGAGCAATAATATGCACTAACCGACTTCCAACTAGAGGAAAGAGAATTTGGTTAAACCAAAAAAATAAAGTTCTTAGATGATTTCCAAATGGTTCAAACTGAACCCAGATTCAGAACCTTTTCACTTATTTAAGTTTAGGCTGATGTCTTATTGTAATCATAGAGCTGAAGAGACTAGGCACATAGTTATTCTCTTCTTAATTTAAATATCTGACGATTACTTAATGCTTTTACTGAAGAATTAAAGACACAAGGCTCTTAGCTTTCTGCATCTTACCAGCTGTTATATATATATATATATATATATATATATATATATATATATATATCCAGATTCATATCAACAGATCATCCACAATTAGAAACATCAAGATTTCCGGAATGATCAGGTAATTTATTATTCAACCATTAAAGCTTTAGAATAGAGAAGAGGGAAGAGTTTTCGGTATATACATGCACGAGTTATGATGGCCTGAGGATAATTCCATCCCATTCAGATTCTTATCATTTCTCTTCTCTTGGGTTCATAACCTTAGGATTCTTTGTATATTATCATGATTTAGATCTAATCATAAAATAAGATTATTTGATGACTTAAAGGAAAGAGAGAAGGTAAGAACGTAGTTTAATTTAAGTGTTCACCAAACTCCCATCTTTTAAAGACAGGTTAAGATCACGGTAAAGAAGGTTTACCTAACCAGATCAGACTAGTGTGAGTGATGTGAGTCTTGAGTAAGGCAGAGTAGTTAATGCACTCGGTATGTCTTAGTTATACTCAAAGTTCAAGTGATTGGAATTCTAAATTAAGAGACTTCACAGAATGAACATGAAGAAGAGTCCAAAAACCTCCACAAGATCATCAAAACAGAGGATCAAGGTTTGTGAATTAGATCCTTAAACCGACAAGAAGAAATAAATAAGAAATTTGATGAGAATCTGCCTTCAGGGTCGGCTTGATTCCAAACCCAACAAGGCTAAAGATTATATACAAGAAATTAGGTGTCAACCCAACGTTTTCAACAAAGAGTAACTAATTCGATTTAAATCATTCTCATGTATTTTCGTTGCCAACTGAATGTTATTCGACAAAGATATGGAGCAATGTGAATTTAAGTCTCATTCACAAAAGAAAGATTTGTTTACTTACCTTCAAAGAATTGGTGAAACCCCAAGCTCGAAAAAGATCTCTACGCGCCACAGACAATACCCATACAAGGAGAGGCGTAAGGAAATTCCTCCTCAAGACTGATCAAAGGGCACCACTGAAATTCCATGATATCAAGAAGCAGAGATTGGAATGCCAGATAACTTGCTAATAGCGCCTCACTTAAATCAATTCAAATTCCATTCTCTGATAAAAGAATGCGGCTTGAAAACTCTGGATGGTAAAAGGAAACCAAGCAAGTTCGTTGCTGAATGGAACAAGGGACGGAAGTGAAAGAAATGGATTCGGTTAAATATTTTTGGCACAGAGGCCGAGATTCGAGATTTGTAATGAAAGATTATAATAATAGTGGATATCGATTGAAGGACTAGCTCAAACGATTAACTATCGAGAAAAGCAAGGGCCCTGGGTCTTTCCTCCACTCAACTATATGAAAATGCTTCTTCTTCCCACGCCCCATCCCTTCGTCTGCCACTCAAGGACGTTTCAAGAAGGTAGATGGTGCGGAAGCGAAAGAGATTTCTTCATAACTCCGATTTCCCCCGAGAATTCAAAATACTTCCATTTAATTATAACCATTTGATGCCAATATTTAATATCTACAAGTATTAAATTAATATTCAATCATAGTTCGCTCCTCTTCTAATTTATTATTTATTATAGCATTATAAATCAATTTGCAATTCTCTTAAAAATAATTAAAGATTAATATATGTATATATATTTAAAATAACTTATAGAGTAATTAATTACTTTATATTATTTATGGCCAAGTTACGATTTAGATATTTGTCATACACCGGCTCGAGATAGACAATAAAATTGATCCATTGTTAATCGTGTCCTCTCCCTGATGATATTCCCCTTTCTCTCATGACGGCGGCAAATCTTGCATCCACTGACAAGGACTGGGGTTAGATCGTTCTCAACGGCTAAATAATATGCATTTAAATTTAATCTCATGATCTCATACGAAATCAATACTTTCACTTGCAAATAAAGAGTTTGTTAATAATCGCAATTACGACAGAAGTACCAACTATTGCATTCTCAATGTCACAGTCAAATGAAAGTAGTTATTTGCAACTAACATTGTATTCAAAACACATAACCCAACATGTAATCTCGATGTAAGGGATGTGACAATCATATTGTTCCCATCATTTCTAAGTTGAAGACAGCAAAAGATATGCTCAAGACCTTGGAAGAAATGTATGAAGTCAACAATACCAGCTGAGCCCTTGCACTAAAGCATCAGTTGCATCATGTGAAGATGTCAAAGGGAGATTCTGTTACTGCATACTTCATGACGATTTCAAATTTGAGAGACCAGCTCTCTACAATTGGGAATATAGTTGATGATAAGGATTTAACCATGCTCGCCCTCAATGGGCTGCCTTTGTCTTGGGAATCCTTCATTCAAGGAATCAGTGCAAGATCGAAACTGCCTAAGTTTGATCGCCTAAGATCTGATTGCATTCAAGAAGAATCAAGGTTGGTGGCAAGAGGTGTTGGTCAAAGCTCAAAGAATGAAGACATTCATGTTCTCGCCTCCCATGTCTCAAAGAAGAAAGGAAAAGATGGAAAGAAAGGATTCTTCAAGAGGAATCGGGACAAGGGAAATGATAATGCACCTCCATCCAAGAAGAAGAGGGATATGTCCAAGATTCAATGTTTTAGGTGTGATGAGTTTGGGCACTTCGCCAAGGATTGCCCAACTAGACCTAATCAGCACGCTTCATTTGCGGATACGAATAAGTCCTCTCCTCGGAAGGACTCTAGAGAATTTCTATTTTGAATCATGGGCCTGTGTTCAAGCCGTAAAAGTTGTGTGTTGATTTGTGCTTAAAATCAGCGTATCTTGCAAAATAGATAAGTATTCCTTGATTGTTAAGTTGTATCTTTTATTTTGGATCTTGTGTGATTAGTATAAGGAGATTGTTATTTCTCTTGAATTGTGATTTCTAGGATAAAGATCCTTTGAAGATTTCAAATTATCTATTGTGAGTTGATTCATACTAATCATGTAGATCCGTGAAGTGTGACTTTGAGATGAAATAAAGAAAAGAGAAAGAGATTTGCATTTTCATTGTGATAGGTTGATCACATCGATATCTTTCTCCAATGCATGCCATGTGATAGAACCTTGAACTCTTGAGAGAGTTGGTTCTACATGCTAACCGCTTAATGCATTCAAGAAATCTGTAGTTGTGCAGATTATTCTTTTGTTGTGCAGAGTTTGGCACTCTCAAGAGGAGTAAAAGATGAACGAATAAGTTATATCAAAACTATATAGAGATAAGTTCTTTATCCCTCTAGTTTGATCTTTTGATATATTTCTCTTTCAGAATGATTTACTTATTCATGTTCTAACATTATGCATAAATTCTTATGTGTTCATACTAGATAGAGCCTGAGATAGTAAAAATTGTATGATTCTAGTCTTGATAATCATAAACTGTTAGTAATCTCTCCCTAATTGCTTTGTGAACAGCTAGAAGCTGGAAAGTGATGAGAGATTGCTTAAGCGATGAAAAGATTGAGGCATCTTACAAGGAAGTCATGCCAACCAAAGGAATGATCAAGCATAAAGTCACAATCTGCAGCCATGAGACTGAGTTGGTGGCTAGAGGGAGTTCACTTCCAGAAGACTTCTTTGCGAGTTCTAAAGCAGGGATCAAGAGGGAGTCCTGTAACTTACTGAGAAGAAGTATATAAAGATTTAGAGGGAGCCTACTGAACCTATAGAAGATGATTGTGCTGCAAATCAGAAGGGAACCTCTAGCGATTGCTTCAGTTTGAGTTCCGCTATGATTTCCTAGTGCAGCAGGAAGCAGCCTTCTGTGGCACTGAGTACAGCAGAGGTCGAGTACAATGCAGCCTGTGTGGCAGCTTGAGAAGCAGTGTGGCTTCGTAAGCTCCTGGCAGGATTGTTTGGGCAATCAATGGAGTCCACTATTATTTATTGCGAGTTGTGTGAAGCCTTCTGTCAATCCTGTGTTTCATGACAGCTCCAAGCATGTTGAGATCAAGTACCACTATATCAGAGATATGGTACTGCGGAAGGATGTATAGTTGAGGTACATCAACACTGATGAGCAGATGGCATATATTCTCACCAAGCCTCTTGCCAGGATAAAGTTGTGTACCTTCGAGACAAGCTTGGTATGATGGAGAATCCAGCCTTAACTGAGAAAGAGTCTCAGCTTCAGTGACTTTGTTTAATGAGTTCTTCTCTGTGAGAGAAGTTCGAGGTGAAATCCCTTGTTAACGCATCTTCTTCTGAGACAGAAGAAGTTGAGGTGTAAGCCCTTGTTTCCACCCTCTGAGAGAGTCATGGTGGATGTCATGTGTGTGACTCCATGACAGCATCACGTGAGAGAATCCGTGATGATTTCTTGTGTACATGTGTTTCACCCTCTGGGAGAGCCATGGTGAAAGTCACGTTGAGGTGACAACATCACGCAAGTGATGAACACTTGTACATACCATACATGGGTGTAGCCATGATGGTTGATATCACATTGAGGTGATATGCTTTCACAATGAGGTGATAAGCTCCTTTCCATACATGGGTGTAGCCATGGTGGTCAATATCACAATGAGGTGATATATCATTTCACACATGGATGTAGCCATGATGTTCGTCATCACATTAAGGTGATATCCTTCTCTTTATATTTGATTGCAGGTAATGATGGCTGATGGATCTCATATTGAGACGACTCATATTGTGCAGCTGGAAGTTCTCTCCCTAGCTGAGAGGGAGTGTTAATGTGTTAGCAGCTTCGGTAGCTTCTTCCAACTCAGCACTTTCATGGAAGACATAAATTGAATGATAGCCTTTGGCTATTCAATTTATATTCACTGTTTTGTATTATACTCATCTCATATTATGGTCGACATAGAAGAATTCGAGTTGATCTTTTATTAGAATATATTTAATATTTATTTGAGGCCGACTATCATTAAAGGATATTCATGACTTATAATAAGGTGGCCGACCTCTTGTGAAGAGGTGTGAACATTTATCAAGGCCGACTTCAATAAGATAGGCAATCTCTTATAAGGCCGACATGAAGGATTAGTTTCAACCCACTCATCTGTATATATATTCAGTTTGTTCGTCCATTGCATTCAATCAGAGAACAAGATCAGTTCGATCATTTTACTCAAGTGCGAACCTAGCTGTTATTCTAGTGCGAACACATCTGACAATCAAGTGCGAATATGTCTGATATTTGAAGAGCGAATATATCAATTCAGGGACATCAATCAAGTGCGAATATGTCTAATATTTGAGAGCGAATATATCAGTTCAGGGATATCAATCAAGTGCGAATAAGAGACTGTTGAATTATTGTGAACTCTGCCATTCGGATCTGTGTTAGATGCGAACTCTCTATATCTGATTAGTTGCGGGCACCGCCGACCGGATACAATCAATGACGGTGGGTCAGCCGGTCTCGAGGTTGATCGGGTATGCCGGTGACGACGTCGACGCAGGTGGCTGCTGCCGCCAGGCCATGACGCAATCATCAGTGAACCATGCGATCAGCCGATGGTAAAATATGCTGGGCGGTGGTTCTCCTCTATATCGTTTATTCTAATCTGTCGCGTGAAATACATAAATTTAACAGGGACATCTTTGTAAATCTGGCAATATGTTTCTCAGACTTTTGAGGGCTAGATGTGTTTCTATCAGTGGCAAAAAGTTTGTGGGATGAATGCATTATATATATATATATATATAGGGAGAGAGAGAGAGAGAGAGAGAGAGAGAGAGAGAATAAAAAATAACAAAATATGAAAATGCCTATCCATTGGATATTGCTTTCTAAATTTTTTATTTATTTTTAAATGTCACATAAAATGTCCTTAACACGGGCATGTGCAAACGAATATTGAAGCCCCAAAATCTTCACATGTTGGAGGGGAGAAGGCTACGGTACATTACATTCTTATTCTCTTGTCCTTGTGGCATTTTCAATTTAAAGGTGCCAATCCAACATAATATCCCTAGGATAGGGATAACAGAAAAACAACAATATCTCCAAAAATATGCAATAAAAAATTCTTAGAAAATGCCTTCAAAACCCTAGCCGCCCTTGCCAAAATCCTCAAAAAATCAGCACTAGGTCTGTTTCACTTGCCCTTTTTTGTTGCTATCTTCAATTATGTTCAGTAACATGAAGACACCTTGTTGTAGATTATCCAAATCTGAACTTGATGCTTTGAATCTCACCTCCAAGAATGGCCTCCAAACTTGACAAAGAATTGCAGCTCTGAAAATTGATGTGCTAGGGTTTCACAAACCAAAGCTCTTCCATCGAAACACACCCTTCTGACTAGGGGGAGCCCGTATGTCTCCAAAACCAGGGATACTCAAGGGTTTCAGACCTTAAGCCAAGTTGCAGCAGCAATAAACAGAAAACTCACAACATAATCAGCTCTAAAAGACCCCTAGAGAGTTTTATAATAACTCCCAAAGAGATGAATTAATCTCAGCCCTTGAATCACCACCTCTTAATCCAAAGCTCCACATTAAAAACCTAAAATTAATCCAATAAGCTCCTTGAAAACCCATAACCCCTTTGCCTTTTTATCACATGCTTTTTAAAATCACTTAAATACATAAAAAGGGGACAACTTAAGTCCTTTGGCTAGGAGTTACTTAAGTTGCCTAAAAAGACGTGCCCATAACTTATTATGGCTTAAATTCACTTAAGTTGTATTAAAAGATGTGCACACAACTAAGTATAGAATATAATACAAGCCAAAGACTCCATACTTACCCAACAATGCTCTACGCCCTCTTCCTTTTGGGTAATCCAAGGAAAGGACAGCCAGTGTGCTGCTAATCCTCATGATTTGAGTTGAGGACATTACATCCAAGCTTGGGAATGCATCCTTATGGTACACTAGAATTTGCTAGATGAGCCCAAAACTGATCTTGGAAGCACATTTCAGTTATGTAGAGGATGGTTTGCGTAGAGAAGGCACTTTATGTGGTGAAGTAGTTCTACTAGCCAAACCTTCCCAATCTATTGCAAGACATATTTGACCTTGTATAGCTTGTGCTATTTCCAATCTTGTAGAGAAGTAACACAGAATTTACACTCCTTGTCCAGCCCCAACCAAGCCCAGGGTGTCAATCTCAATTAACTAGTTTGCATTTTTTCGCATTACTAAATAAGGCCTTGATTGTGTTTTTGTAGTAGAGGATAAATTTTAAAATGTTGGCAGTCTAGCACCTTTTCAGAAAAAAATGTAGTGTTAGATATTGCAGATCTTTTCTTCTATTATATGTATGGACTCAATATGGTTTGTCAACAACCATAGTATCTGACAGAGACACAAAAACTTTGAGAACTTTCTAGCAAATATTTTGCTCCTCGATGGATACAAAGCTCATTATGTTTGCAACTTTCTATCCTCAAATTGATGGACAAATAAAACTAGTTAACAAAATATTGATACATTTTCTCATGATGTGAAATTATAAACATCAAACACCAACACGCATGGAGTGAAAGTCAACTTTTAAATGGGAGTACATGAACTAGGGTGCAACTATTTTACTTATAAATATAGTCACCAAGAGATGTGGATATGATGGAAATCTAGTCCTTGAACTCAAGTTGCAGTGGATCAATGGTAGGAGTAAGTAACATATAATCCTACACGGGGTTGATCCTCAGTTTCTATAGTTGTACAATACATTCTATCACATGTTTTGGCTTGTGCGGTTGTATCTTTGGGGCTGAGGTGTGTCTTCTTTGTATGAAAATGGATTACATGGTTATGTACCTATGCACTCTGATTATTTTTCATAAGCAGAAGTATATACCACTTTCATCATATAACACATTAGGTTTCTTTAATTTAGTGTGTTGTCCCCTGGATAGCTCCTGGGATATGAATCGACCATTCTTACATGTGAGCATCATTAAAATTAGTGATTAGTGACCATTTATCATCTTAAACTTGGGTTTCAACCTCCTTGTAAGAGGCCAAACTTGGCAGAAAAAACATTAGTTTGTGCAGATCTGTTGAGAACCGACAACAGAAACTTGTGTATAAATTTTTAGTCCAAATAATTCCATTTGGATGTCATAATTGTATTTAATTTTATGATTAAACAGAAATATAAATCAAATTGGATGTTTGAAAAGGTATTACCGTATTTCTATTAGGTAGATAGTACTCTTTAATATCTGGTGTTTTTCAACTTCTTTTGCAGATCAAATTCATATTTAAACTTTAACCTGCTGGGTTAAGAAGATGGAAAAGGACAATCTCTGTGCAATTCAACATTGTTATCTTTACGGTTAATGCAGAACCTTGTTTTATATATACAATCTAATAAGTGACAATTTGTGCCTACAAGGATATATCAATTTTCTCCATGAAAATAAATTACACTTAGTGTACCAATGATTCTTGAGAGAATTCGATATTGATATCTAGTTAGGATTGACGGTTTGGAACCTTGAAATTGTTGAGAATAATGAACAAGGTCTATGTCAGTTAGATTGTTCAATGAAGTGTAGTAAATCAATGCAAATTGGATGGCATAGGATTAACTTCAGATTCTATAATAATGCATTTTCCTGTGAATAAGGTATTCAGTATCTTCTCTACATGGTGAAATCCTTGAATAGCCTTCCAAATGTGAAAAGAAATAGTGAGAAATGTAAAAACTTTCAGAGTGAGTGCAGAAGCTTATAAAAAGTTAAAATATGAAAAAATTAATGCCTGTCACAATTCTTACTATATACAACTAATGCATGAGAAGGTACCTATTCTAATTCCCTGTCAAATGACAGGGATGAGATCAAACTTATAGCCCAGTATTCTACTTTAATGGTATCTGTGTTAAAAAATCCACTCATTAATACTAATGCAGTACATTGTGATCAAGTTACATAAATTATATGCATTTCAGAAAATCAATACTCGCAATTTTTTTAACAATGTGAAAGGTTTCAAAGAACATTAATTAAATTGAAAACCCATGGTAAAAGTTACCAGTAGCAGTCATAATGCAGCAAATAGCTTTAAATTCCCAGGGGTTCAACATGTACATGAATGCAACTTCAATTTACCTAGACAAAGCATACAGAAATAGCATCTGGATTAATTTATGTTATGAGAAATTTTGATACAGTAATCTTCCAGGGACAAGTTAAAATGAATATTGAAGAATTAAGGAGAGTTTAGGTAGATATTTCAAATATATCAGAAGTCATACATAGTCTCACTTACTAGTATCCTTACAAAATCCTATCTAAGTAAACTCCCTTTCTTTTCCTCCCTGTACAGCATGGATTTATGATCAAATGTCACCTTGCATAACTCCCCAGTTTGCTGAGAACAGTAGTTTCACATCCAGGTGGGAGTTAACTATGGCAAAACATGATAACATGGGAGTTACAATTCAGCCAGAGGACAGCACATGCATTGATTCCAACATTACTAAGGGAAGAATAAAATATGAAGCTACTTTAGCTTAATGAATGTAAATAAAATATAATGTGTACATTACTAAATAAAGGGCTTAGAGTTGAAGGAATGCAACATGTATTTACAAATGAAATATAAAGCTTTATATTTACGCAAGTAAAATAGGGGCAAGATCAGTGGAAATAGTTCATAAACTCTATTAAAACTTCATTAGAGGGCCTTAAAACCTAAGTATCTATCTGAGATAATAGTGGAAAATTTGGCCCAATACTATGGGTTAAACGTAAAGAGGGTATCAAATACCTTTAGATTATCAACCAAAATCTACTGCTGTATCAATTATAGTA
>VDFB02018181.1:0-12034 GCA_007258455.2 Sequoia sempervirens
ATTACGATAAAGCATAAAAATTACTTACAAAATATTTACAATGTTACTCCTCCCCCGGAGGGTTGAAGTGCTTAAGATATTGCCCGCTATAAGGAAGTGGGAAGAGCCTTCCATCTTGATGTGAAAGAATATAAGTATTCTCTCCGGCTGATTCGTGAATCTGGAAGGGCCCTAACCATAAGGAATCAAATTTTCCATGCATTCCTTTTGGCTCATGCTTCTTGTCCCACAAAAGGACTTGATCTCCGACTTGAAAGTCTCGGTAACGAGCTTTCTTATCAAAAATTTTCTTCACTCTTTCTTGATGCTGAGTGATTTTATCAACAACCTCCGTCCTTTCTTCTTGAAGTTTCATCAGGAGCAAGATCCTCTTCTGAATAGGATCATTAAATTCTTCATCTTCTACTGCTGATGTTAACTGTAAAGCAGACAACTCCAATGTAATGGGCAGAATAGCTTCTGTGCCATACAAAAGTATAAAAGGCGAGGTGCCAATAGCTCTCTTAGGAGTTATACGATCAGCCCAAAGAGCGTCGTACAACTTGGGATGCCAAGCTCGTTGATTTGACTCAACCAACTTGCGTATGATTGTGACAATGTTCTTATTGGATGATTCGGCTTGTCCATTACCCTGAGGGTAATAATCTGATGAATGAGACAACATGATGCCGTGATCAAAACAAAAACTTAAAATCTCCTCTGACGAGAAGCAAGTAGCATTATCAGTCACAATTTTGCGAGGAACTCCGAAGCGAGAAATAATATTCTCTTTTAGAAAACTGCAAACCACTTCGGATGTAGCTCTTTTGGTAGGAATTGCCTCAACCCACTTTGTAAAATAATCTGTCGCTGTAAGGACATAAACATGCCCCTTGCTGGAACTTGGATTGACGGGACCTACAAAATCAATACCCCACTGCTGAAATGGAGCATCTATAATAACTGGCCTGAGAGGAAAGGATGCCAACTTCACTTTACCAGCAAACTGCTGACATAACTGACATTTGTACACCCAATCATATGCGTCACGAAACATAGTTGGCCAATAAAACTGTGCTCGTAAAATCTTGAATGCAGTAACCCTCGATGAAAAGTGTCCTCCGCACGCTTGATTATGAAAAGCCTCTAACAACCTTCGCTGCTGATCTTTTCCGACACATAATAGGAAAGTTCCGTCAAGGCCACGCTTGTACAGAACGTTATTAACTAGCACGAAATTCTGTGCTTTCAATTTCAATGTTCTTTTCTGCTGTTTGTCCATGTGACGTGGACATTCTCCATATGCTGAATAATACCAAAGAGGTGTGTACCATTCTTCCGCAGAATTAACTAATAAGACCAAAGGTAAGTCTTCTTCAACTTCTTGATCTGAAACAATTCCACTATTGCTCTTGAGCTTGCGATCTCCATCTTCCGCCAATAACCTGCAAAGACCTTGCCCGCGAACAAGCTTGGTCGGCTTAATCTCCAGATCATATTCTTGAACTCTCGCGATCCAATTTCCTCTTTTCATGCCCATCTCCTGCTGAGTAAGCACACTTTTTACTGCTGGATCGGTGACATACACCGTAGTATGTGAATTCAAAAGATAAAATCTGAAATTCTTGACAGCTCTGACGACAGCATAAGCGTTTTTCTCGATCTGGGAATAACGCATCTCAGCATCTTTGAAATTAGCACTCATAAAAGCAATAGGAGATTCACCCTCCTCACTGAGTTGCTGTGTCAAAATGGCAGACAATGAATGTTCTGACGCATAACAATAAAGAATGAAATCCTTCTGAAAGTTAGGCCGAACTAACACTGGTGCATTAGCAATAGCTTCTTTTATCTTATTAAAGGCCTGCTTGCCTTCGTCCGTCCACACGAATGTAGACGTCTTCTTCATCATTGCTGATATCTCCTTGGTCAGCTCTGAGAAATCAGGTACAAATCTTCGGATAAAGTTAACTTTACCGAAAAAGGAATGCACCTGCGTTTTGCTTGTAGGGAGAGATAGGTTTCTGATTGAATCCACCCGATTCGGATCTATTCTAGTACCTTCTTTGGAAACGATATGACCAAGTAACTTGCCCTCCGTAACCGCAAAGATTGACTTCTTTGGATTCAAAGATATTTTATGATACCTACATCTCTCGAACACTTTCACAAGGTGTGAAAAGTGATCATTCCGTTTATCTGAAAAAACGGTTAAGTCATCAAGATAGACGACTATGATCTTATTCCTAAGATCCCCAAACGCTAAATCCATGGCTCTCTGAAAAGTAGCACCGGCGTTGATAAGGCCGAAAGGCATCCTCTCATATGCAAACGTTCCCCACGGCGTGGTGAAAGCTGTTTTGATTTGATCCTCCTCAGCCACTGCAATCTGATTGTAACCAGAAAAACCATCAAGAAGTGATAGCATTTCCGATCCGGTAACTGTCTGCAATGTATGCTCCATGATTGGTAAGGGATAATTGTCCTTTAAGGACGATTGATTTAAGTTCCTGAAATCAACGCAAATTCTGATTTCTCCATTCTTTTTGCGTACAGGAACGATGTTTGACACCCAGGTGGAGTGATGAATAGGAAAAATTATTCTAGAATCCACCATCTTCTGAATTTCCGCATAGATAGTATCTTGAATTCGCGGATTGTAATGTCTTTGTTTCTGCCTAAAAGGCTGCACTTCAGACTTCAGCGGAATTGTGTGAGACAATTCAACGGGTGTGAAGACCTTTAGATCTTCATATGACCAGGCAAAAACATCCTTGTACTGCTTGAACAAGGCAATAAACCTCTCAGTCTCGTCCGGAGTACAACACGTGCCCAAATTCACAAGCCGAGGCTTGTCTTCAGTACCTATGTTGACTTGACTGTATTCTGATGAAGTATTCACCCCTGACCTCTTCTGATCTTGGATGTAACGATCATTTAAAGGGCGTTACCGGGCATCTTTACTTTATAATATTACCAAAGACCTCGCCGCGCGGCGGCGCCAAATCATGGTGGCGGCTATGCTTCGTTGGAAAGATAAATTGATTCAGCTCAATAGTGCATTGAAGACCCGAGCAGCGAGCGGGCTCATCGATGCGGCTGAAGGCTAGAAACATGCAAGACCATAAAAATACTAAAAACCATTTATTGTTAGTTCGCCCGGAAGAAAATTACCGTGCTTAGTAGAATCTGCGCCCGCGACCGCGAGGCGTCGGTTGACAAGTTGAATGATGCGTTGAGCTAGGCTGGTATACCTCGCGATGTTGTGAACTACGTTTGCAAATTCGGCATCGAGGGTCCTTTAGGCGAAGCGCCCACGGCTTGTACTTCTGCTTGGGCATAAGCGGAAGCTCAAAACGCCAAACTCCATTTAAAAGGCGTTCTTGGACGTCGCACTTTGAACTCGAGAGTGGGATGGTGCACTTGATATCGTTGGATAGCGGACTAAAACTGTGATAAATTGGTATCTTGACGCCAGCCCAGCGAGATTTACCCTTGCCTTGAAATGGGCGCCCTCAGGCTAGAGGCGCGCTTTTGCCTGAAAAGAACAAAATTTCCATCTCCTAAAATTTAGGGATTTTAACTTCTGTCGTTAATAGCTGGAGCTGTGAGTCTCGGAACGCCTCGCTGGATAGCTCGACCCGGATGCTTGGTGATTCGAAGAGAGATTAAATTTGTCTTGAGCACTTGGACAAGATCTTGACCTCAAAAACTGAAATACGAGCTATGTACTTTTACACTTTGGTATTTCTAAGAAGGAATCTCCGGTTTGATCATTTGAGAGCTGCCGTCTGGTCGTTGTGAGTAGTGCGCAGTAGCGAATCTTGGGTGGTGAGGATATCTCCATCAGTGAAATCTTCGTTTTGAGGTCTCTTCTTGGGGTTCTGACCAATATAACTGACTTTGACTGACAAATATTGACAAAAACTCCATGCTTGACATTGCCCAAAAAACGGTATTTTACAACATTTTAGCAAGGTTTAGACTTTTAAAATGCAAAATGCCTTAATGAAGCAAAAAATTTGGTTTGGGTACAACAGAGTGGTTATTGAGAAGGGTACATTACAACAACCCTTCACGTTCTGATCACCTAGATCCCGAAGTGGGAAAGGTGAGAGCATACAATGTAAGGGGATTTGATATCAATAAACTGAAAATGTTGGAAGTACAATGCTATTGGTGGCAAGCCAGCCAATAGAGAAAATGTAAATGCTTAAGCGGTAAGCCAACCTCTTCCACTTTTTAGTGGGTAACAAAGTAAGAAAGAAGCTAGGTAGCAAGCCATCCTCTTCCACTTTTTAGTGGGAAAGAAGAACACAAGAACTGAAATGAAAGAGCTGATCAGTACTACTGAAACAGTGTTACAATATTGAGTCTATTATAATGTATCATGAGATAAGTTAGCAATATAAAGGTCCAAGTGTTAGATAATCATCTCCATGATAAAGACAAGATAAGCATCAAGAAATATAGACAAAATACTTAGAAATACTAGGTTTGATATGCAGGAGCAGCAATCTAGTTTTTCTGATCAGCAAGCCTAGGAAACACCAAAATGCTCGTATCTCGACAACCACAACTCCGATTCACCTCAAACTTGTTGCAAACGAAGCATACAAGCTAGGCATCCCAATCCAAATAGCCAGACGCCCTGAAATTGTCTCCAATCCTTGAGTACGGATCCCAATGCACACACAAAGATAGTACAACCTCCTTGGGAAGGGCGACCTTTTGTTAAAATTCCCAAACTCCACCAAAAATCACAAAAACTTGAGCATAGGGTCACCTAAGTATGAGGAAAGCATATAATCAATACCCAAAACCAACACTCGCCTCCTCCAATTAGTGCAAGTCAAAACGTGCTTCAGCCATAACCCCAAACAACCTGAAAATTGAAAGAAACACTCCAAAAGAAAGAAACTAGAAGCTAACTCACTACCACACCAAAAATTAGAAAACATCAAATGAAGCCATCACCATTGAAGCTCTGATTGCAACCTCTGAATGAAGATGCACCAATGATCAGCTAGGAGCTATCTTGCAAGCCTGAAACTGAATAAGGCTAGGAGGTATTCCAACCTCGAAGCAAGAGTCTGAATACAATTCAGTAGCACTTCGTTATGATATGAAAAATGGATACCAAAAGAAGAGGCAAAGCACTGTATTTATAGATTTCCAACCCCGGTAATTCAAATTCATCATTCCCTCCAAAATGGACACCCACATGAGAAGGATTAAAATAATCTTTTAATTCCAACTTTGACTTGGACTTGGGGGCTTAACTTTACTTGCAATATTTGAACTTTATAAAATGCAATAGATTATCCAACTTGGACGCCCAAAAGAGAAACTACAACTTAAAAACAACTTAAGTCAATGAGCCTAGGCATGGGGGTCCAAAAGGCACATTAGAAAATATCAAATAATATGACTTAAGTTATTAACCTTTCAAAACAGGCTCCAAGAAAGCTAGAGACGCCTTTGCCAAAAATGCCCTACTAGAAATAGGCACTATGTGTTGAATTGCTGCCAAACTACACTGCCAAAAATAACATACTGCTTAAAATAGTGACTCCAAACTCCTTTTGAGCACAAATTGGGCAGTTGTCGTAACTTACTAAAAATAATAAGTCCAAAAATATCCTCTAATAAAAATGCATGTCACACACTTCTGAAGCCCTATGGAAACCTAGAAAGACCCAGAAAACAAACTGCCAAACCTTTGTATGCAACCCCTGAAAACTTAGAAGGAAACCTCCTAGAAAATAGGAAACCCTAATTCTTCTTTTGACTAGCCTACGAGACTCTGGAATTAGGCTAACGACCACTGAAAAGCATAGGGCTAAAAATGGGGATGTTACATCTCGTCTAACTTAAACATGTTTATGACAATGGAATTATGGTCGTTATATTAGTTGCAAGTAACTGCTTTTCATGTGAATGTGAAATTGAGGATAAAATAACTGTTTTACATGTTGTAACTATAAATGTGAATAATTTTCTTTTATATGCGAAAATGTATGTGATGATGAGATTATATTTAAACGTGTATATATATATGTCGAGAATGGTCTAACCCTAGTCTTTTTGTCAAGTGGTTGTAGGATCGTCAACACTCGAGGGGAAAGGGAAATATCATCAGGGAGATGTGATGAGCCCTGCTGGCTCTCAACCTCAAACCCCAATTTTCTTAAGTCTTTAGGTGTCTTTTAAGTTTTTCAGAGAATTCTTAATAGACAGAAGAGAAGGGGCGCACATCATATTTGCTCATAAAATGAAAATTAACACTATTTGCTTCAGAAAGAGAGTGTAGATTGCATTATTATATAGAGACAAATAGAATGCAAGTGATACACATACCAAATTAGCTCCAGATTATTTAAATAAAAAAGTTGCCAGATCTACAGCCGAAAAGGTGAAATCAAGCATATGAGCACGCCAGATCTCCAGAACTCATTTCTCCTGCTTAGAAACTGGATACAATGCCTTAGGAATGCTGGACGCCAAAGAAGAAGCACTGAAAAGATCAAAAAGGAAGGCGTTTCTCTTAAACCCTTCACACGCCTTTACCAGAGGGCACAGAAACCAAGGTAAATGTACGGCCAAGGAAAGAATGTGAAGAAACTCTGTTTGGAGCTCGGCTGCAGAAGGAGGATGCGCCACCAAGAAGAAACCCTCATTTATTGCAAAGAACAAACAACTGTATATATATAATCTCTGTCTGCAACTGTAGAACCTCTGTGTGAAGCTCTCAATTGTACTGATTCAGCTGATCTTTCACAGCCTCAAAAGCACTCAACACTGAAGAGTTATCGTTCCTCAATGGACAAATGTTCAAACCCTGGTCACAGGAGAATGCACGGGAGAAAATAGCACAAGGCAAATTGAAATAGTCAAAAGATGAGTTTCATTTGCCAGGGAAATGCTTTATACCCAATTGGCACGCATTTCAAGAAAAGTACGGCTTTTCACTCATTAAAATCTTTTAATATTGTATTAAATCTTTTCAATAGTTTCATTTAATACTTGAGCGCACCTTTTTAATATTTTATGTCATTAAAATATTAAATCTCCTTTTGAACATTTTTTTAAGTGATATTAAATATATTAAAGTCGATGTGACTTTAATAAAACACATTAAGTTAAATAATTAACTTAATCACTTAAAATTCCATAACTCGCTCAAAACTCAGGATAATCCCGTGCTGTCAGAACCTGTGGACTCTTGATATGCCAACGCCTGCTGTGAACCAGTCACTGAGCTCTGAAAACCAAAACGATCCAACTCTCCAAAATGTACCACTGACCCTCTAACCAATCTGGCTAGCCCACAAGGGTCCAATAAAGGGCTAACAATCGCAAAACAAGATCACACTGAAAAAGGGGACATTACAGTCCGCCCTCCTTGAAATTGCTTGTCCGCAAGCAATCTCAACAACAAGGAATCAACCACTCCACCAGGATCCCAAGGATAGTGTCGTGAAATGTCCCTCCTGTCATCAACTGTCTCCTGTAACTCCCAAATCTGATCAACTGGATCATCATGCTGTACCTTGTCAATCTCAACACCATCTGTCACAGGAGAGAAAAACTCAAAAGAAAGCAAGTCAAACCGCTGACAACACTTGCTCCCTAAAACCGCCCGAGATATGCTATCATCTAACATATCTAACACGTGCATACCGGAATTGTGCATCTGAAATAGGTCATGTACATGATGACTGAAAGTGAAACTGTGTAGACTCCTAACCATGTACACACTGGAAATCTCCTCAACGAGCTCTGTCTGAAATCTCGATGCACTGACGGAATCTCCAATACTATGATCAACGCTCTTGCCTAAATCAGGATCAAAAGTAGAATAAGTATCCACCTCAAAGAGCGGATTATCACAAGAAGATGTAGCATCTGTCTCATAAAGAGGATTTTGTACTAACTGAGCCTCATAACTGTACTGATCCCAATCAACCCCCTCTGATCCCATGGGACTAGAATCAAAATGATAATCCTCCTGAAACATCTCATGCTCCTCTAGAATCTTCGGTTCTATCTTCTCACCTTTTTCGTTGACGAGAATGATAGATCGCATACTCCCATCCTGAAAACCAGCTTGCTGGTCCGTTAAATCAGCAATGTCATCACCCTCATAAAACCACTCCATTTGTCTATTTGAACCCTTAGGCTTGAGAGGACAATTGTGGTTTTGGTCATAAGGAGCTTTGCAATAGAAACATAGCTTCCTCCTACGCAAATCATTTATTGTCTCTCGGTCCAAAGGAGATGCAAACTTCCTCTTTTCATCAATCTTTTCTGATTCATTAGGTTCTGATTTGCTATCACTATAGGATGAAGATGCTTCTGCATTTGTAGTAAACTTACCACGTGAAGCTGTAAGTTCCATGCTACGAGCCTTTCTCATAGCTTCGTGCAAGGTAGGTGGATCGAATGCCTTGATCCAACCTTTCATTGGCTCATGGAGACCTTCTACAAATAAAATGACAAGTCTCCTCTCTGAGATTCCGGTAACCATAACCGAGAGCTTCTGGAACTCACCAATATAAGACTCCAAGCTACCCAACTGCTTCAACTGAGCAAGGTCTCTGAAGAATAGCTCAAGATCACGTCTATCAAACCTCTCTACCAGTCTATCAGTAAACTCCTGGTACGAGGTAATCCTATCATGGTGTAGTGTAGCCATGCCATGAATCCACTAGTCATGTGCTACGCCATCAAGGTGGAGAGCTGCAAATCGTATAGCATCTTCCTCTGGCATAGGACGTAGTGTCAGGAATGTATCCAACTTACTCACCCAGGCACGTGCTGTAACTCTACCACTGCCATCATAGTGTACTAAGGTTAGTTTGTTGGTAGCCTGTCTGAGATCACTTTGCTTGTTTTTAGGCCTCCTGTCATTCCTATTTCTGGTGTGTTCTCTCTTCTGGCTTATGAATCTATCGAAGTTAAGGTGCTCCCTTAACTCGGTGTAATCATCCACTCATCATGCATAGCCGCTAGTATTTATCACACCCAAATTTATCACCACCTGTTCCAGCCCATTAAGCACCGGCATCATCCTACGGTGAATGTAGGACGTAGCTCTCTCATAGGTACGTGCTGGAGCTATGACTCTATGAGGCTCTCTGTGGATACTGCCATCACGATCTGGATCCAAACTATGAGCCCTGTTCATTGTCAAATTTTGAACATTCGTGCTGAATTGTTGAAGAATAGTCGCCACCTGTTCTTGCCCTGCAACCATACCTCTAAGCACGTCTTTAGCTTCTTTGTCCTCATCCTCCCAAGGATTCCTGTGAGAACTTCCTCCTTCCCTGTTAGTCATATTATCCAAGTCTATTTCCTCCTCCTGTTCTTCAAACGGAAATGGTGGGAAAGGATTTTGATCACCTCTTTGATTTCTAGGGCCCCCTCTGAAATAGGACTTGCCAAAACCCTCTCTGTGAGACCTCATAAATTTCTCAAACCCCACAAGCTGGCAGGATGTGAGCTCTGATACCACTGTGATGAGCCCTGCTGGCTCTCAACCTCAAACCCCAATTTTCTTAAGTCTTTAGGTGTCTTTTAAGTTTTTTAGAGAATTCTTAATAGACAGAAGAGAAGGGCCGCACATCATATTTGCTCATAAAATGAAAATTAACACTATTTGCTTCAGAAAGAGAGTGTAGATTGCATTATTATATAGAGACAAATAGAATGCAAGTGATACACATACCAAATTAGCTCCAGATTATTTAAATAAAAAAGTTGCCAGATCTACAGCCGAAAAGGTGAAATCAAGCATATGAGCACGCCAGATCTCCAGAACTCATTTCTCCTGCTTAGAAACTGGATACAATGCCTTAGGAATGCTGGACGCCAAAGAAGAAGCACTGAAAAGATCAAAAAGGAAGGCGTTTCTCTTAAACCCTTCACACGCCTTTACCAGAGGGCACAGAAACCAAGGTAAATGTACGGCCAAGGAAAGAATGTGAAGAAACTCTGCTGGAGGCCTCTGACTCTGAAGGAGGATGCGCCACCAAGAAGAAACCCTCATTTATTGCAAAGAACAAACAACTGTATATATGTAATCTCTGTCTACAACTGTAGAACCTCTGTGTGAAGCTCTCAACTGTATTGATTCAGCTGATCTTTCACAGCCTCAAAAGCACTCAACACTGAAGAGTTATCGTTCCTCAATGGACAAATGTTCAAACCCTGGTCATAGGAGAATGCACAGGAGAAAATAGCACAAGGCAAATTGAAATAGTCAAAAGATGAGTTTCATTTGCCAGGGAAATGCTTTATACCCAATTGGCACGCATTTCAAGAAAAGTACGGCTTTTTCACTCATTAAAATCTTTTAATATTGTATTAAATCTTTTCCATAGTTTCATTTAATACTTGAGCGCACCTTTTTAATATTTTATGTCATTAAAATATTAAATCTCCTTTTGAACATTTTTTTAAGTGATATTAAATATATTAAAGTCGATGTGACTTTAATAAAACACATTAAGTTAAATAATTAACTTAATCACTTAAAATTCCATAACTCGCTCAAAACTCAGGATAATCCCGTGCTGTCAGAACCTGTGGACTCTTGATATGCCAACGCCTGCTGTGAACCAGTCACTGAGCTCTGAAAACCAAAACGATCCAACTCTCCAAAATGTACCACTGACCCTCTAACCAATCTGGCTAGCCCACAAGGGTCCAATAAAGGGCTAACAATCGCAAAACAAGATCACGCTGAAAAAGGGGACATTACAGGAGAGGTCGTGTGTAATGAGCCGGCCAATTTTTTCAATTTTTGAATGAGCACACCAGCACAATAAGCACCCGTTAAGGTTAGCTTAAACCAAAACCAGCATTCGGAAAGTAACTCTTCGCCAAGAATGCGCACTCAATCTCGAGATGAGAATGATGTTGTCATATGGCAAGAGGATCGTTAGAAGCAACTTGAAAGTATTACAATGTTGAAAGAAGCTCAATGCCAAGAATGTGCTCTCCAACCCAAAGTGGGAATGGCGCTACCATATGGCGGAGGTACTATGAAAGAAATGCAATGCTAGAAAGTAAACTCGACACCAAGCATGTGCACTCCAAACCCGAGGTGGGTAAGGCACTATCATATGGCGGAGAATCTATTGATTAAGATGCAATGCAAGAAAGTAACTCAACACCAAGGATGTGCACTCAAAACCCAAGATGGGTGAGGTGCTAACATATGGTGAAGAGGATCTAAATGCAGTACAATGAAGACTGAGCAATGGCCAGTCTCTTCCACAGCCGTGGGAATATGATTTTACAAATAAGTAAAATAGGTGGCGTGGCCAGCCTCTTCCACCAAAAGTGGGAATACGAAATGTAAGTTGCAGAAATATAAAGAGTTGATCAGTACTACTGATTCAGCGTTCAATATGAGGTATAATCTGCAAAAGCAATGAGATATAGATGTTCTATGATCACCAAATGGTTAGAGCATAATCTCTTAACAAGTACTTGACATCCATCATATGAAATATGGCCAAAATGGCTGAAATAACAGGTCTGATATAAATTTGCAGCAAACTGAAAACTCAAACCAGCAAGTACAGATTTCACCTTTATGCTCGTAACTTCGCCAATACTTCTCCGAATGATGTCAAACCAAGTGCAAATTAAGCATATGAGAAGGGCGACCAAGTGCAAACCAAGAAATCGCTGCAACAACTCTATGAATTATCTAAACACTTGCCAGGCAAGATGAAGTGGTACGGCCTCAAGAAGGGCGACTTTTGCAATATAAAATCCAAATCTGCATATTAAAATCTGAAACTTAGCTAGAAGGGGCGCCCAAGGTAGACTTGAACAATGGGCCAATACCCAGAACCAAAAAAAATTCGAGCAAGGAGTTATGATCGAAAATGTGCTTCAGCCAAGCACCACACCAACATCACCAAAACTGATAAAAACTCTCCAAAATCAGCAAATATCGAATTAAGCCATCTTTGTGAAGCTCTATGTGCAACCTCTGAATGAAGAAGCAGTCTCAAACCAGCTAGGTACTATCTCTCAA